>OX578150.1:26626106-26803606 GCA_951213105.1 Amaurobius ferox | reverse complement strand
AAGCAAGAAATCACTAGTATATAAAGCTGTTAAAGCTAGAAACCACTAGTATATAAAGCTGTTAAAGCAAGAAATCACTAATATATAAAGCTGTTAACGCAAGAATTCACTAGTATTAATCATTAGTATATAAGCGTGTTAAAGCAAGAAAACTGATTCTTTTAAAAATTTAAGTTGCAACTTTTTGCAGATAACAAGATGGAAATATTTTAGACCTCCCCCTATTATAAACGCCTCCCCCAGTGAAGAAATCCAAAATCCAACTCCATTAGATTCTATCCCGTAGTCGATGCTGTAAGTATGCAAATATTCATTTATTTGGTCACCGGGGTTGTTTCCGGAGATTCTAGAAAACTAAAAATACTTTCAAAAATTATTATATAGATGTATGATGTCAGTAACAATGTATTTATTTTTGCACATTAATTCTGACAGCAGTTTGAGCGAATTTTTATAAATTTATCCACTCTGTTATTTTTTATTTGTGCATTTTTCAAACATTGAATACGTACGTCCTGTTGGACCATATCAGAATTTTTAACAACAAAGTTCGAGTTCGGCCCGACACCATTTTAGAGAAATTGGGTAAGACCCGGTCCAAGCCCGTACATACGTCTGATAGTAACAAAATATATGCTCACAGTAGCCCTGTTGGACCCTATCTGAATTTTTAACAACTAAGTTCGAGTTCGACCCGAGTTTTTTTTTAGGGGGAGGGAGGGGGGATCGAATACACTAAAATATCAAATTTTGGTCTTTAAATAAATATTTTAATTAATTATAACTAAATACGACTACGATACATTTTTTATTGGGGATCACTATTGTTATATGTTTTAGAGTCAATAGTTGAAAGTTTATATACTAAAAAGCTTATTAATTATTAGCATTTGTAAACGCTAATAGTTATTATTATATATTCCAATCCATATAAATTACTATATGATTTATTAACAAATAATTAATTGTGTAGTTATATTTCTAAGCTAATAGTTGATTGTGAAAATACATGTAGCTACTATACACCAATAATTACAATTGATATATAGGCATTAACTAATAGTGAAGTTGTTAATTTTATCGAAGTTACAAAAGTTAATACAAGTAAACGCATATATTAATTCTATAATTGCTCGTCAGTTGATTTTAACCCTATAATATAATGTATAACAGTGAACCTCACAGTAATACAAAAGAACTCTAAATGTTATATAATAAATTTAATTTTTAAATCTTTTATATATTTACTTTCCCTGCAATACATGGTAATGTATAGGGAAAATGTTGGAATCATGCCGAAAATCGCAACTCGAGTTTTCGACGGATCTACACGTTTCGAGACCTCTAGAATACGAAAAAACCACGTGTGTCTGTGCAAATGTATATATCCACTCTAACTTACAAACTAATTTACCAAATTTCATAAAATTTGGTAGGTAAGTCACTTGAGTGTGACCCTCCTGGTGCTGATTAGTTTTTAGTACGATTCAGGACAAAAGAACCCGCCTTTTTTTAGCGAATTGTCCCGCAAAAATTACCTGTATCCACTATAGCTGAAAAACTAATGAACCGAATTTTACAAAATCCGGTAGATAAGTCGCTTATGGGTTACCCTGATGCTGATTACATTTTGGTACGCTTCAGAAAAAAATAGCCTGGTTTTATTTTCAAAATAACCCTCAACAATGGTCAAAATCTAAAATAAAAGTATACTCAAATATATAAAAGTATACTCAAAAACGTATCCTCAAATATATCCATTCAATGTTTTTTATGCGTAATTTTTAACGAAGAAAATAATAAAGCCAACCCCATTACACTAGGACTAGCCGTTCTCGAGATATTTTAGTTTTTCTTATTTTCTCTACGTCACCTTTGAAAAAAAGTCCAGCTACCAAATGAGAACGAAAATTGAATTAATAATAAAGTGAATTAAATTTAATTAAAATAAAGAGAACGTGGATATAAGTTTGCAGAGAAAGTCATGTGCTGCCCACATCAGATTTTTTTAAATTAAATTAGTAAATATGTGGATGATTGTCAGTAATTTCCACAAATTCAACTAAACTAAAAAATCTTATTTCTGTACTATACAAAACGAAGCAATTTATATAAAAAAAAAATTTCATAAAGCAATTTTTCATGCAAAATTTGGGTAACATGTTGGAAGAAATTTTATATCACTACTAAAAATTGAATATTTTTATCAAATAGGGAGTGTTTAACCTCTCCGGTCCTGGTACTAACTATGGCGAAATTGCACCTATCCTTATTGGAGTTTTCTTTTTATCCTGACGAAGGCCGTTCTTTGACTTCGAAACAGGTTGATACTTATAATCATGCATATTTTAACTAACGAAGCATTTATTATTATGCACATTAATTCAGACTGAAGTTTGAGCAAATTAAAAAAATTTCGAACATTGAATACTTTCGACTTGTCCCGATCCAAATTTTTGGAACTAAGCCCGAGCTCAGCCCAAAAGCGTTTCAGAGAAATATAGCCCGAACTGGCTCTAGCCCGTGTAAATTTTATTATGAGCATATATTTTTTTCTGGAAAACTCTGATAAAAAAGAAAATAGTACTTACAACAAATGCACAAATCTTGCCGCCATGCCCCACTCACAGGAATCATTAATAGGAGGCAGGTATGCAGCACCAAACTTATTGAGGATACTCAAAGAATTTTCTCTTTCTGTTAAAAAAGCAGCAAGCACAGGATCTACCGGCCAGCATTCTTCCAGCTCTCCATATTGCATCGTCATCACTCTCGTCATATCATCATGCAGCTCCGGTGAATATAAATCCTTACCACACCTATCTTTCACAGTAACACTCTTGCACCACTGCCGCTTCATATTGATAAAAAGAAAAGGAAGCTGCTTTGTATCCAGAGCATACAGCCCCAGCATTATTGTAGCAATAGTGGGGCGGTGTGAGCAAGGGTAACTGTCTAAAAGTGACAACACATATGCGGTGAAATCGTTCACGAAATTAATATCCTGATGGTGGCTTTGGAGCTGTTGAAGAACTTGAGACACGCTTCCCCAGTCGAAGGGACGCCCTTCATTTGCAGATTCCGCGAAGGGCCGGAAAAGTGACGTTATTTTTTCCAGTAACATTGAAAACTTTCGAAGGATTCGTGAATATTATCAAATGCTTGAATCCTATGAATGGAAAAGGGGGGTAAAATTGCAAGAGTTTGTTAAATACAAGGTATTTTGTGCAGAAACTGTCTTGGAATTTCGTACATAGACCACAGGATATAAAAAAAATCACAGAGCACGATATCTTGTGCGTATATAGTCCAGGTGCTGAAGCTACCTACTACTACGTCTAGAACCGAGACCCTGCGTTCATTCCCTGGCTGCCTGCTCTGCCCGCTAGTTCATTGTTACTGGACCCTGCGCTGTGCTGTGCCTTGCCCTGGCACCATTCTGTGGCCCTGGCCTGTAAATTTGGGTTGGAGTCCCCCCTCAATGACCTCCAAAAGGTCAGTAACCGTGTCCCCCCTCCCTCTGTATGAAGCGAGAAGAATCTTCCCAAAGATCCACCCCTCCTGTGCGCGAAAAGTTGCCAGATTTGGCGGGATTGCGCAGAAGTGGCGAATCGTGTTCAAATATAAAAATCTAATGTGCCAATCACATGATTTCAGTTAAACAGCAATGCATTAATAGTTTGCGAAACTCTACTCTAAATATTAATTGGGGAGGGGGCTATGACGTCATTAATTTTACTGACGTCATGTACTGCAGTGACATCATCAAAATATTATCAATTTCGGGAACATATATTTGAAGCGTGAGAGTACGTTTCTTAGTGCGTTTCTGTAACTTTACTGCTTTCTTTTACATTTGAGCAGTCTTATTATAGGTATATAGTTAAATCTAGTTATTTCAAACTCACAGTAGGCTCTACCTATTACAGCCTAGACTCACAAAATATGAGCCTAGGGTTCCCAGATTTCAGGGAGCCCCCAAATCATTCTATAATTGCATTTTAAAATGTTAAAACTTGTAAATTTAATTAATATTGTCATGGTAACAGGTATTTTGGCATAACAGTAGATATTTTAGGTTAGAATTAAGTAGCTGTTGCTTTCCGACTGCAGTGTACTTTTCTGCCTAACATTCTAATTCTAAAAAACTGTTTATTTTTTGTCTCAGCAAAAATAATAATATGGAGTAAAGTACAATATTTTTGTTTTTTCCATGTGAAAGAAAGCTGGGCTTTGTCCCTGATTGTTTTAATCGGGCCCTGATTTGAAGAGCAACAACGCTGGCAGGACTTTTTTCTTTTTCTTTTTTTTTTTGCCCGCGTACCATGAAGGTAGAGTGCCTTTACCTTCATGCCTCGTACAATAGGAAAAATCTGATGTGGGCAGCACATGACTTTCCCTGCAGACTTATATTCATGTTCTCTGTATTTTAATTAAATTTATTTTACTTTTAATTCAATTTTCGTTCTCTTTATTCTCAAAGACTTATTTTCAAAGGTGGCGTAGCGAAAATACGAAAAACTAAAATATCTCGAGAATGACTAGTCCTAGTGTGATGGGGTTGATCTTATTATTTTCATCGTTAAAAATTGCGTCTAAGACAAGCATTTAATGGATATATTTGAGCATACGTAGTTTTTTATTTTAGATTTTGATGATTTTTGAGGGTCATTTCGCAAAAAAAGGCAGGTTATTTTTTGTCGAATCGTACCAAAATCTAATCAACACCAGAGTAATCCACAAGCGACTTATCCACCGAATTTTATGAAATTCGGTCCATTAGTTTTTCAGCTAGAATGGATAAAGGCAAGTTCTGAGGGCCATTTCGCAAAAATAGGATTCTTTTATCCCGAATCGTACTAAAAACTAATCAGCATCAGGGTCACAACCAAGTGACTGACCTGCCAAATTTTATAAAATTCGGTCCATTAGTTTTTGAGTTAGAGTGGATACATACATTGCACAAATAGACACACAGACACACACGCAGACGTCACGTTAAAAATAGTTTTTTCGTATTCTAGAGGTCTCGAATCGTGTAGATCCGTCGAAAACTGGAGTTGCGATTTTCGGTATGATTCCAATACTTTCCCTATACATTACCATGTATTGCAGGGAAAGTAAAAAATTAACTGGAGAGTAAGTAGCTCAACTAAACTTTCTCATACCCGATTTTTTTTTTTTTTTTTTAATTTTACAGGAAAAAAATTTGAAAAATCGGCATTGTGGGTCTAAATGATTACAACTATAGCATGTTGCCCTCCACTTTAAAGAGCGTGAAAAAATCTGTCGATTGATACCATAATTGACAATGTGCCCCCGTGGGGTAACTTTCCCACCAAGGAGGCTAATGACATCACGAACAAAAACAAAATTGTATCGCGGCTATTTTTCACAACAATGATTGAAACTATTAAGTTTCGTGATCATTGAGCCATAAATAAACTCTTTTGCTCATGATTATGTCAAATTTTGTCCTTAGCTGTTAAGTTAAATAAAATATAAAATTTCGAACACATTTCGAAATTTTTACTTGAATTTATAAGAATTTAGTTCTGGATTTTTTAATAGCAAAGCCGGATATAAAAATTTCGTGAAAATCCATTAATATCTGTGGCCGCTGTCGTGTTACATAAAAAAATCGGGATCATACAAACGTGCATCGCTCCAAAAGTACTCAAAACGTGCTTAGGAGGTCTTAAAACATATATTGGCATCAAAATCTCGAATTCGAAAATATTGTGAAAACAATATTTTCTCTATGCTATATTACATAGTATGAGAAAGTGAAAATGTTATTGAAGTTTTAAAGCAAATGCCGCCGTGTTTAGTAATTAGTCATGTTTCGAACTAAATAGAATAGATAAATAAAATGTTGAATTGAGTCGATAAATAAAATAATCCTTTTGCAGGCCCCAAATAGTTACTTTAAGTTATGGTAAATTTCTAATAAAATGTATTCGAATTAATAAAATTTGATCCATTTAAAATATGCGCTCTATCGAGCCAACAGTCCATAAAATGCAAATTTATAAATGAAAAACTAAATCAATGGGTTCCTGTTTTCCTGGGCTCCCCCTTAACTTAAACTTCATTAGCGCCTTAGTAAGTTCGTTTCTGAGTTACATGTTAACAAATTTTGATACATGTAATAAAATAGTGACACAAATTATAGCAAGGGCTGTCGACAGACAGGGCCCAGAGGGGGGGGGGGCTGATCCCCCAAGAGGTATACTCTGCTCCCCCCCCCCGGATAAAAAATATTCTATTTTTAGTAGTGATATGAAATTTCATTATCATCCAAATTTTGCATAAAATATTACTTTTAGAAAAAATTTTATTCAAATTACTTCGTTTTGTATAGTACAGAAAAACGATTTATACTTTCTCTGCAATACATGGTAATGTTATAGGTACAAAATTGGAATGGTGTCGAATACCGCAACTGGAGTTTTAATCCGTGTACACGGTTCGGGACCTCTAGAACACGAAGCAATTATTTTTAGCGTGACTTGTGTGTGTGTGTGTGTGTGTGTGTGTGTCTGTGCAATGCATGTATCCACTGTAACTCAAAAAGTAATTGATCAAATTTTGTAAAATATTCTAGGTAGAAGTCACTTGTGGGTGACCCTGGTGCTGGTTAGATTTTGGTACGATTCGTGATAAAATAACCTGCCTTCTTTTGCGAATCAACTAATTAACTAATCAAAACTAATTAACCAAATTTCACAAAATTTGGTAGATAAGTCACATGTGGGTTATCTTGGTGCTAATTAGATTTTGGTACGATTAAAAAAAAAACCTGCTTTTTTTTACGAAATGTTCCAAAAGACTACAATGCTCATATGTATCAATCAAATGCTTATTTATATGTAAGTTTTGACGATAAAAAGAATAAGACGAACCACATTACTCTGGGACTAACCGTTCTCGAGATATTTTAGGTTTTCTACGGCATCTTTGAAAATGTGTCTAGGTAACAAATAAAAACAAAAATCTGATGTGGGCAGCACATGACTTTCTCTGCAAAATCATATTCACGTTCTCTTTATTTATTCCATAATTCATTAAATTGAGTTTAACTGCACAAAATAATAGTCCTAGAGTAATGAATTTGGTCTTATTCTTTCAATCGTCAAAAATTGCGTATAAAATAAGCATTTAATTGATATATTTGAGCATACGTATTGTTTTATTTTTAGATTTAACGATTTTTGCTTGTTATTTCGCAAAAAAGGGCAGATTATTTTATCTCAAATCGTACCAAAATCTAATCAGCACCAGAGTCACCCACAAGGGACTTAACTGCCAAATTTTATGAAATTCGGTATTAGTTTATCAGTTAGAGTGGATACAAAATCTGCACAGGCAGTTAGACACACAGACACACACAGACGTCATGCTAAAAATAGATTTTCGTGTTCTGAAGGTGAGACGTGTAAATCCGTCAAAAACTCGAGTTTCGATTTTCGGCGCGATTCTAATGCTTACCTATATAATACCATGCATTGCAGGGAATGTAAAAATCTGATGTGAGCAGCACATTACTTTCCCTACAGACTTAAATTTATTTTCTTATTATTTCGTTAAAAATTTATTAAATTGAAATTAATTGCAATAAATGACAGGCATTTTTATTTGCAATTACACTAAATTTACACTTATTTTTCAATTTTCTTTTTTATTTGGTAACTGGATATATTTTCGAAGGTGGCATATTAAAAATATGAAAAAACTATATAAATGGGCTAGTTCTAGAGTAATGGGGTTTATCTTAATCTTTTAATCGTCAAAAATTACGTATAAGAAAAGCATTTGATTGATATATTTGAGCATACTTAATCTTTTGTTTTAGATTTTGACGATTTTTGCGGGTGATTTTGCAAAAAAAGGAGGGTTCCTTTATTCCAATCATACAAAAATCCAATCAGCATCAGAGTAACCCACAAGTGACTTACTTAGCCACCAAATTTTGTGAAAGTTGGTCTATTAGTTCTTTAGTTAGAGTGGATAAAGTCATTTTTTGCGGGCCATTTCGTAAAAACAGGCGGTTTCTTTTCTCTCGAATTGTACCAAAATCTGATCAGCAGCAGGGTATCCCACAGACTTACCTGTAACATTTGATGTAATTCGGTCAATAAGTTTTTGAGTTAGAATGGATACAAAATCTGCACAAACAGACACACACACAGAGACGTCAGGCTAAAAACAGTTTTTTCGTGTTCTAGAGGTCCTAAAACGTGTGGATCCATCGAAAGGTAGAGCTGCGATTTTCGACATGATTCCAATACTTTCTCTATACATTACCATGTTTTGCAGGGAAAGTAAAACTTGAATTAATAATGCAAATTCGGTGTTATTTTGTGCAATTAAATTCAATTTAATGAATTATTAAAGGAATAAAGAGAAGATTAATTTGAGCCGGTAGGGAAAGTCACGTGCTGCTCACATCATATTTTTTAATTTAGTTGAATGTATGACTGTACTGATGATCATCAATTTTACATAATTTATAGAAAAATATATAAAACATTTCAAAATTAATTAAGACAATAGTATTTAGGGTGCTTTTTACTGCAATACATGGTAATGTATAGGTAAAGTATTGGAATCATGCTGGAAATCGCAACTCGAGTTTTCGACGGATCTACACGTTTCGAGACCTCTAGAATACGAAAAAAAACGATTTTTAGTGTGGCGTCTGTGAGTGTGTCTGTCTGTGCAGATTTTGTATCCATTCTAATTCAAAAACTAATGGACCCAATTTCATAAAATATGGTAGGTAAGTCACTTGTGGGCGAATCTTCTGCTGATTAGTTTTGGGTAGGATTCGGGATAAAAGAACCCGCCTTTTTTGCGAAATGGCCGGCAAAAGCTTGTATCCACTCTAGCTGAAAAACTAATGGATCGAATTTCACAAAATTCGGTAGATACGCCTATTGTGGGTCACCCTGGTGCTGATTAGATTTTGGTTTGATTTGGAAAAAAATAACCTGCTTTTATTTTTTTTTTTTTTGCAAAATGACCCGCAAAAATCGTCAAAATCTAAAATAAAAAACTACGCATTCTCAAATATATCCATTAACAGCTTGTTTTATACGTAAATTTTAACAAAGAAAAGAATAAGACCAATCCCGTTACACTAGGGCTAGCCGTTCTCGAGATATTTTAGTTTCTTCGTATTTTCTCTACGCCACCTTTGAAAATAAGCTCAGTTACCAAATGAGAACGAAAAATCTGATGTGGGCAGCACATGACTTTCCCTGCAGACTTATATTCACGTTCTCTTTATTTTAACTAAATTTATTTCACTTTTAATTCAATTTCCGTTCTCATGCGGTAACCGGGCTTATTTTCAAAGGTAGCGTAGGGAAAGTACGAAAAACTAAAATATCTCGAGAACGGCTAGTCCTAGTGTAATGGGGTTGGTCTTATTCTTTTCGTCGTTAAAAATTACGTATTAAACAAGCATTTAATGGATATATTTCAACATACGTAGTTCTTTAGTATAGATTTTGACGATTTTAGCGGGCCATTTTGCAAAAAAAGGCGGGTTATTTTTTACCGAATCATACCAAAATCTAATCAGCACCAGGGTGACCAACATGTGACTTATCTACCGAATTTTGTGAAATTCGGTCCATTAGTTTTTCAGCTAGAGTGGATACAAGCTTTTGCGGGCCATTTCGCAAAAAAAGGCGGGTTCTTTTATTCCGAATCGTACCCAAAACTAATCAGCACCAGCCCCGCCCACAAGTGACTTTCCTACCAAATTTTGTGAAATTCGGTCCATTAGTTTTTTAATTAGAGTGGATACAAAATCTGCACAGACAGACACACAGACACACAGACAGACACACAGACAGACACACAGACAGACACACACACAGACGTCACGCTAAAAATAGTTTTTTCGTATTCTAGAGGTCTCGAAACGTGTAGATCCGTCGAAAACTCGAGTTGTGATTTTCGGCATGATTCCAATACTTTCCCTATACATTACCATGTATTGCAGGGAAAGTAAAAATCTGATGTGGGCAGCACATGACTTTCCCTGCAGATTTTATATCCTCGTTCTGTTTATTTTAATTAAATTTATTTCAGTTTTAATTCAATTTTATTTCTCATTCGGTAACCGGACTTAATTTCATAGGTGGCGTAGAGAAATTACGAAAAACTGAAATATCTCGAGAACGGCTAGTCCTAGTGTAATGGGGTTGGTCTTATTCTTTTCTTCGTTAAAAATTACGTATTAAACAAGCATTTAATGGATATATTTGAGCATGCGTAGTTCTTTAGTTTAGATTTTGATGATTTTTGCGGGCCATTTTGTAAGAAAAGGCAGGTTATTTTTTTTCCGAATCGTACCAAAATCTAATCAGCACCAGGATGACTTACAAGTGACTTAACTACCGAATTTTGTGAAATTCGGTCCAGTAGTTTTTTAGCTAGAGTGGATACAAGCTTTTGCGGGCCATTTCGCACAAAAAGGCGGGTTCTTTTATCTCGAATTGTACCCAAAACTAATCAGCACCTGCCCCGCCCACAAGTGACTTACCTACCAAATTTTGTGAAATTCGGTCCATTAGTTTTTCAGTTAGAGTGGATACAAAATCTGCACAGACAGACACACAGACACACAGACAGACACACAGACAGACACACAGACAGACACACACACAGACGTCACGCTAAAAATGGTTTTTTCGTATTCTAGAGGTCTTGAAACGTGTAGATCCGTCGAAAACTCGAGTTGTGATTTTCGGCATGATTCCAATACTTTCCCTATACATTACCATGTATTGCAGGGAAAGTAAAAATCTGATGTGGGCAGCACATGACTTTCCCTGCAGACCTATATGACCGTTCTCTTTATTTTAACTAAATTTATTTCACTTTTAATTCAATTTTCGTTCTCATGCGGTGACCGGGCTTATTTTCAAAGGTGGCGTAGGGAAAGTACGAAAAACTAAAATATCTCGAGAACGGCTAGTCCTAGTGTAATGGGGTTGGTCTTATTCTTTTCGTCGTTATAAATTACGTATTAAATCAGCATTTAATGGATGTATTTGAGTATACCCAGTTCTTTAGTTTAGATTTGGACGATTTTTGCTGGCCATTTTGCAAAAAAAGGCAGGTCATTTTTTTCCGAATCGTACCAAAATCTAATCAGCACCAGGGTGACCTATACGTGACTCATCTGCCGAATTTTGTGAAATTCAATCCATTAGTTTTTCAGCTACAGTGGATACAAGCTTTTGCGGGCCATTTCACAAAAAAGGCGGGTTGTTTTATTCCGAATCCTATCCAAAACTTATCAGCACCAGCCCCGGCCACAAGTGACTTATCTACAAAATTTTGTGAAATTCGGTCCATTAGTTTTTTAGTTAGAGTGGATACAAAATCTGCACAGACAGACACACAGACACACAGACAGACACACAGACAGACACACACACAGACGTCACGCTAAAAATGGTTTTTTCGTATTCTAGAGGTCTCGAAACGTGTAGATCCGTCGAAAACTCGAGTTGTGATTTTCGGCATGATTCCAATTCTTTCCCTATACATTACCATGTATTGCAGGGAAAGTAAAAATCTGATGTGGGCAGCACATGACTTTCCCTGCAGACTTATATCCACGTTCTCTTTATTTTAATTAAATTTATTTCACTTTTATTCAATTTTCGTTCTCATTCGGTAACCGGGCTTATTTTCAAAGGTGGCGTAGGGAAAGTACGAAAAACTGAAATATCTCGAGAACGGCTAGTCCTAGTGTAATGGGGTTGGTCTTATTCTTTTCGTCGTTAAACATTACGTATTAAACGGGCATTTAATGGATATATCTGAGTATACCTAGTTCTTTAGTTTAGATTTTGAAGATTTTTGCGGGCCGTTTTGCAAAAAAAGGCAGGTTATTTTTTTCCGAATCGTACCAAAATCTAATCAGCACCAGAGTGACCTATACGTGACTCATGTACCGAGTTTTGTGAAATTCGGTCCATTAGTTTTTCAGCTAGAGTGGATACAAGCTTTTGCGGGCCATTTCGCAAAAAAAGGCGGGTTCTTTTATTCCGAATCGTACCCAAAACTAATCAGCACCAGCCCCGCCCACAAGTGACTTACCTACCAAATTTTGTGAAATTCGGTCCATTAGTTTTTTAGTTACAGTGGATACAAAATCTGCACAGACAGACAGACACACAGACAGACAGACAGACAGACAGACAGACACACAGACAGACAGACAGACACACGCACAGACGTCACGCTAAAAATGGTTTTTTCGTATTCTAGAGGTCTCGAAACGTGTAGATCCGTCGAAAACTCGAGTTGTGATTTTCGGTATGATTCCAATACTTTCCCTATACATTACCATGTATTGCAGGGAAAGTAAAAATGAATTAAAAGTGAATTAAATTTAATTTAAATAAAGAGAACATGGATATAAGTCTGCAGGGAAAGTCATGTGCTGCCCACATCAGATTTTTTATTATTGTGGGGTTCACTGTCATACATCATACAGTTAAAATCAGCTGATGAATAGTTAAGAGTTAATATTATACGTTAACTTCTATTAACTTTTAGATTTTTTTGTAAATTAATTATTCTATTCATTGCTATACTAAAATCAATTGCGATTATTTTATATTAATACTGATATATAGTAGCTCTATGGATTTTCACAAACTATTAGCTTACAAACACAGCTATACAATTTCCTATTTGTTTATAATTTGTACTGGAAATCAAGGAAAGTCAAAATCAGGTAAATAATTCGAGAACTATGAGGGTTATTGCATGTTTTTTTTTTTTTTTTTTTTTTTTTGCAGGTTTATAGAACCTTATGGCGCTACACGGGGAGACAATTTTAGGAAACCTACTTACCCTCGTTCTATCGGGGTACGAGGAGCTATCTTCCTTCTTGATAGAGATGGGGAAAAAGTCAATTACAAAGTTGTAGAACGTTAAGAAAAATTAGTACGAAAAATTCCCCCCCCCCCCCTATAAAACACGAAAAAAAAAACCCACTGAAAACCAGAGCATAATCAAACTTCCACCCTAAAAAATCGAGCATTTAAACAATGCAGCAGAATAAGATTGACTTCAATATATATACATTTAACAAACGTTTTCCTTCAGCAACGATGCACGTGTCGAAAACCCAGACCATCCGACTCGTCCTAGGACTAAGAGCCCTTTAATGGATAACGATGCACGTGTGTAATAACATAAAATATCTCAGCGTGTTTTACAATGTCTCTACATTTTCACTGTTACATGCAGATTAATAAAATTGTTTCTTTCAAAATCACTATTCAAAGAGTTCTTTTCAATCTTTTGCAAGGGGATAAGCATTCTTAATACTAATTTTACAACATTCTACAACTTTGTAATTGACTTTCTCCCAATATCTCTAACAGGAAGCTAGATAGCCTTCCCTCGTACCCCGGTAATTAAGAGAATCAGCCCCCTGAAAGTTGTCTCATCGTATAGCACTTTGGGGTTTCCTATTTACCTGCATAAAAAGTATAGGATATAAAGGCATACGAGTACAATTAAGGTTATTACAAGAAGGTATTACGGTATATATATATATATATATATATATATATATATATAGCCTAAAGCTCTTCCATGTGCAAGCTTTTTTGCTTGATTTTTTTTGTTTTCCTATTTTCATTCCTCATTTTTGAAATTTGTTGATTGTCTTTGTCTTTATGACCTGCATTACGCTTTATTATTTCCTCATTATGTCTTAATTTCTTTTATTTCTTTGTATTTTGTAGAAAATTTTGGAATAGTGTATTATGAGTTACTACATACTTTCTAACATTGGATTTACTAATTTATATTTATATATATATATATATATATATATATATATATATATATATATATATATATATATAATAATATATATATATATATATATATATATATATATATATATATATATATATATAATATATATATATATATATATATATATATATATATATTCTAAATAATTCATAATCTCCATGTCTTCTTCTAACAGTTAAACAAATCGTATAATTCACTTTAACCAGCTTTGCGAAAACTGCTTATTCAGTAACTAAATATTCACTGTAACCTGTTCTGAGATGATTGGTAATACACATGCTTTTCCTGAAGTACCACAGTACTAGGGGTAGATATTTTTTCATTTTATTTTCATTATATTCTTTTGATATTACTTTATAATACTTTGTATCCTCATTTCCATAATTAGCCACAAGCTGGTGTAACAGAATACTTTATATTCATGATTGATTTTTTTTGTGTATTTGATCCACTTTGTCTTTTCTTCTACGTCGGGCCATGTACATTATTTCTGTAATACATTTTACAGTTGTGTACACAGAAACGTAGAATCAGCATTAATGAAACATGTATGGCCCTTGATAGCGTACATGGTTTCAGAAATGCTTTTCATATTCATTTTATTCCTTTTATATTCACTAGATTCCATTTATTAAATTTCCATACTTCTTGGGAGCTATAAAAGGCTTAGCTCATCGTGCTACACTTGGCTTCTGATTTGCAATTTTTTACCTTTACCTTCAGTTTACAAGCAATTTTCTTTGGTATTTCTCGGGTATATATATATATTACAAGTAATGATAAAAGTCTTCAATTATATATATATATATATATATATATATATATATATATATATATATATAGTCAATATAATTTAGTCAATTAGTTTTTGAGCTAGAGTGAATACGAACATTTCATTTCACAGACAGACACATAGACACACACACACGCAGACGTTACGCTAAAAATAGTTTTTCGTGTTCTAAAGGTACCGAAACGTGTAGATCAGTCAAAAACTTGAGACGATATGATTCCAATACTTCCCCTATTCATTACCATGTATTGCAGGGAAAGTAAAAAATATCGTATTTAATTATAACTAATTAAACATCTTTTTAATGAAGCAATTTATTTAAAGACTAAGATTTAAAATTTTAGTGAATTCCTTTCCGCCCCCTCTCAAAATAAAGTTTCTAGGGCAGCTCTCTTTCGGGGCTATTCAGCCCCCTTCAATTTCTCAACAGCCCCTCTTGAATTTTGTTTCTGGCTACGCCGCTGAATATCACCAAAAATATAAGTTATTAATATAAGTTCTGCTTACATGAGGTTTTTTTCAAGCATTGCAAGCGCTCCTAGAACGAAAAATTACGGTTAAAATAAAGCACATCTGAAAAACATTATTATTATAATAATTATTATTATTATCATTATTAATGTTATTATTATTATTATCGTTATTATTATTATTATTATTATTAAATTCATGTATTGTTCTCTTATTTCCAAAACTATCAGGCAACCTTGTATCCATCCAAAATACTTTAAACAAGGTCTCCATCCAAATCCAAAGAAAAATCCACCCTTCCAAGTTGTTTGTGTATTCGTATTCTTTATTTTTTATTCTGGCAACCCTATAAGTATGGCGGCCGGTGAAAGTGAGGCCAGCAGGGGGACTCCCCAAAAACATCAATTATACTTCTAGAATAATGTTGCAAACACAGTCCGCGGAGAAAGACCCACAGATTGTTGTGTTGGTGATTTAGAGTTGCAGTTGTATATTCTTTTATCGTATGATTACAATCTACGAAGTTTGCATCATATATTACGAAGTAATTTTTTGAATAAGCATATAAGTCGATAAATAAATTAATATTTTCTATAATTCACAAACCCTTAAGATTTTAAATATTACATTACTTGATTTTGCATTTGTGACACAATATAAATAGTACATGTTTGGAAAAAATCTTCCATCAGCTATTTTATGTGTTTTGTTACTTAAAAAGTCTGAAGTGGGCAGCACATAACTTTCCTTGCAGTCTCATATTTACGTTCTGTTTATTTCTTCAATAATTCAATAAATTGAGTTTAATTGCACAAAATAACACCCATAATTATTTTAAATGACACTAAATTTGCACTTTTAATGCAATTTTCGTTTTCATTTGGCAACTGGACTTATTTTCAGAGGTGGCGTAGCGAAAATGCGAAAAAACTAAAATATCTCGAGAACGGCTAGTTCTAGAGTAATGGGGTTGGTCTTATTCTTGTTATCGTCGAAAATTACGCGTAAAACAAGCATTAAATGGATATATTTGAGCATACGTAGTATTTTATTTTAGATTTTGATGATTTTTGCCAAAAAATATTTTGCAAAAAACTGTAGGTTTTGTTTTCCGAATCGTACCAAAATGTAATCAGCACAAGTGACTTATCTATCAAAATTTGTGAACTTCGTTAAATTAGTTATTTAGCTAGAGTGGATACATGCGATGTTTGTGAGCCATTTCGCAAATAAAGGCTGATTCTTTTATCCCGAATTATACCAAAATCTAATCAGCACTAGGATCACCCACAAGTGACTTATAAAATTTTATAAAATTTTGTCCATTAGTTGAGTTAGAGTGGACGCATACATTGCATAGATAGACAGACACAAAAACACACTCACAGACGCCACTGTAAAAATAGTCTTTTCATGTTCTAGAGGTCACAAAACGTGTAGCTCCGTCGAAAACTCTAGTTAGGATTTTCGACACGATTCCAATACTGTCGCATGTATTGCAGGGAATACATTATGCATGTATTTCTTATTGTAGGGAAAGTAAAAAGGAGTGACGTGTAACAGAGTTTATGAGTAATTCATTAACGAGTAACTGAGTTACTCATTATTTTGTTTAAATTTTAGCCACAACTAATATGATGATGACAGCTGCAATTTATTGTACTATATTTCAAAATTTCATTTTATATGAAATTAAAAAATTTGAAAATGCATAAATATTGAATCAAAATTGTTAATTGAATTTGGGATTTGGAATAATCTGTCGGTCTTAAGATATCGCGTCCAAAGACTCACGAACACACACTAACATACACCCACCCACTCACTAGCATAACATACATACACACATATACTAACATACATACACTAACATCCCCTCAAAATCGTTCGCTTCGCGTTCGGGGGTGCTTTAGACGTGCTTTTCTGTCGAAAACACGAACTTGAATTTTCGACCTTATTACAATACGTTTTACTTTCCTTATATACATAATGTATAAGGAAAGTATTGTGACGGGGTCGAAAATTCGAATTCGAGTTTTCGACGGGAGAGCACGTTTCAAGCATCCCTGATCACAAATCAAACATTTTTGAAGGGATGTCTGTGTGTGTGTGTGTGTGTGTGTGTGTGTGTGAAAGTATATGTGTGTGTGTGTGTGTGTCAGTGAGTCTGTGGAGACGATAACTGACGAACGAATGGACCGATTCGAACCAAATTTGGTACAAAAATCACAATCCGTAAACACTGGAAGCCTATTGTTTTTATACGTAATCGAATGTTCAGAACCCCCCTAAATTTTCGAATGAAATTTTGAAAAAATCGTCAAAAAGTCAAAACCGCTAATAAAGTTACGCAAATAGACATTTCTTATGTAATTTTTCATTAGAAAACGATTGGCATAAATTTTAGAACGGTAACATGAACCGTTCTCGAGATATTGTACATTTTTCAAAAAAATTATGAAAAAGTCACATAAATAAAAAAATTCCTATTGAGAAACATGTTCACTTTTCATATGTAATACCATGCGATAAATTGAGTGACATCATTCTCGTGGATCTAGCTCGTTCCATTCATGAAAAAATATACTTTGAATAATACTTTTGTATTTGAACGCCAAGTCATTTATCTGCTGTAAGAATAACTTTTTTCTTAGTGCATAACGCTTGGCGAGATTTTGGCGACGAATTTGGCGGAATGTCGCCAACTTGGCAACTTTTTTGAAATTTTGCCAAATTAATTAAAATTTCACCAAATGGATAAAAATGATGCTAAATCAATGAAAATGACGACTAATTGTCGAAAATTCAATATCTTGGAAAGAATATTAGTATCTACTATATGAAAAACCTATTTTTTTACTGTAAAAGTAGTAAATTCATTACATTATATAAGGAAAGTCATGTGTTGCCCACATCAGATTTTTTTACTATGTAATGAAGGGAAAGAAATAATTGCTTTGGCGTCCGAAATGTCGTAAACTTTGAAGATCTTTGATCTAAGCAAATGTACCGATCACAACATCTTATCCGATTCAAGCATTTTTCTCTTCCGTAACGACCCCAATCGATTTTGAAAACGTAATGCCGTTCGTTCCGAAATAAAATTCCATTTTCTTAACCTCCTATTCATTGGAAGCTGAATAGTCAGGCTTCTTCGCAAAGAAGCTCCCGGGGCACAAAGCAATCATTGTCGTTCGAACCCGGGTGAGACAAAGGCAAAAGAACAATCGAATAATTTCTTTTTCCGAAGCCTTAATGAGGAAAGGATGAGAATTGGAATCAATGCGTAGGGAGTAAATTCTTCTGCCAACTAAAATTCTCTTTGGAAGGCAAATATTTATGCATTTAGAGCGTTAAATCAGAATTGCAAATGCTATCTGAAAAATCGTTTGATTTAGGAAGACAATAAATGGCCTCGAGTGTTTATGATATTTGATAGAATGTGTAAAAAATGGGAGTTGAAATAAAAATGTTGTAACATCAGAGCTGTTCATTTTAGTTCTGCTTTGGGGGGGGGGGGGGCGAAAACAAATTCCCTCCTCTCACTTTTATAACCATATTTCCAATATTTATAATTCAAACTTTGCTACACAAAAATGTGCATTAAAATATGAATAAATGTTGTTGTAAAAAGCATTGCTGCTCCAACCGGGAATCGAACCCTGGATCTCCGAACTGTCCAGCCGACGCTCTACCGTTGAGCTACTGGGACGAAATTGCAAACTCTTATCGTCGAAGGGAACCCTGCATTCTCCACCCTCTAATGTCAGATTAGAGGGCAACTGATAATCTGACTGCCCACCTCCTGTTATTTTTACCTCATAGCCGCCTGCTACTGTTATTTTTACCCAGGTTAGAATCCTGCGTGGTGTGATAAGGCTTTCACACCTCTGTGTTAAAATTGTATATTAAAGTATTGTTTTATTTCTGTGTGATTGAAAGTGTCAATTTCGAAATGTAAATGTCTTTTCTACATGTTTTCAATTACATTGACTTTTAAGGGAAGTGAACTCTAAAATCGCAAAAGTGTTTATGTTCCAGAAAAATAGTAATAGTTTTGTATTTTCGCTTCTCAGTCGCTAGTTGGGAACTTGCAGGTTTTGCGCACGCGCGCGTTTGAAAAAGGATTTTGGAAGCAGTGTGGAAGGAGTCGTGGAGAAATGTAGACGTGTGTGTTTGATTCGCGTATGATCGCGAATTTTAAGAAAAGGTGGATTAATTTTGAAAGTGGAAGGATGTGATTAAAATATGTAACATAGTTCGACAAGTTGTGCGTAGAGTCGTTTGGCTCGGTTCAGAGATGAGTCACTCGTGTTTTTAAATGAATCAGCCTGGTAGTAATGGAATAATGAGTCTTGTGAAAAGAGAAAATGGTTCTTTCACTGGTCGGCTTGAATCGCTAATAGGGCTAGAGGGAAAGCTCATTTTACAGCGATTTGTATTTGCCTGACTCCTCCTTGTGTCCTAAGGTACGAATCAACCAATCTCCGTAACCAACCAAGATGTCGAATTCCGCCAGCATGATGTTGTGTAGTCGAGTTTCCCGACCATTATGGATTTTGTTCTGCGCAAGAATCTCGATGAGTTTATGCCGAGAGTCCATCCTGATATCCTTTCCCATGGTACAGAATTGTAAATGTTATATTTAAAAGAGACGAGGTAAAGTTTTATATATATTTAGTCTTCCACCTAACGAATAGAGTGTTAATTGTCAAATCCTCGTGAGTATCGAGTCATTGATGATGTTATATGAAAATGTCGTATATGTTCAAAGTATACAAATGTCGTATATAAATGTCAAGTATAATGTGAGGAATATTGTGTTTATTTTATGTATCAGAAAATATGTGTATTCTCTTGGTTCCTCTTCCTCCAGGGGTGTTCTTAATGGTCACCCTACCGAGTGTAACTCTGAGTTATTGCGAGAAATGCTTGTACTCCACTGTTTTCGATCAACTGCCTTGTTATTTCATGTTTAATAAATGTGTTTGATTTCAAAACTTTGTCTTCTCTGTCGAGTATACCAAAACGTTCGCGACAGAATTGGTGCCGTTACTTTTCTCGGTGAGTGGGGAAGAGCTGAGAGAATTAAAATTTTTAAAAATTTTCTTAAGAATTGAAATTTTGAAGGTTAAAAATTACCGTTGTGCTAAAATGAGTGTTTTCTTAAGTAAACAGAGTTCCATGTTCTGTTTTCGGTATTCTCAAAAACGAGTGTTCTTGGAATTTGATATGTGCCATTTGATAAAAAAAATTGATTTGTTTGCATATTTATGTCATTTGATTTGATAAAAACTGGTTTTATTGTAAATACTGTTTAAGAACATTGCAATTGCATATTGTGTTAAACTATATTGTTATGCAAAATGGCTCCAATTACTAGAAACAAAAAAAGTAAATGTCGGTAAGATGAGTAAAAATTCAAGTAAAAAATTAAATTCCTCCTTGAATTTGTCGCTTGATATTGCTACTGAGTCGGATACTGTTAATTCTAGAGGTAAAGTTAAAAATGTTAGCCACAAAGCTAAATCTAATGAGGAAAATATATCAGATAAATCGCCGGTATGTCTGAATTCTTCTTCTGGCACTTTGCCAAATCAAAACAGTGCTTCATCGGTAAATGATAACATGTTAAAATCATTCCATATTTTCACACCTAAGTTCGCACATTATATTCCAAAATTCTCGGGAAATTCAGAGCTTTCGTTGTCACAGTTTTTGGAAAAGTTAAATTTAGTAGCCACTCATGCAAACTGGAGTGAGTGTGACAAATTAGTTTGTTTGAGATTGAATTTAGAGGGGGAAGCAAATAGATTGATTGAAGAGAATCCAAAGCACAGAAATTGTAAAAATTTGCAGGAAATTATTCACATTTTGAAAGATCATTTTGAAGTGACCGAAAATGTTACTAAAAACATAATTTCACTCGTGAACTTTACACAGAGACCAAATGAGTCGGTTAAACAGTTTTCGATGAGAATCGAAGCTGCTTCATTTAAGGTTGTTCCGGAAGATGTAGATTCCGAAAGTGAGAATAAAATCAGGCAAACACTTTTGAAAACTTCATTTATTAATGGTTTATATCCGGAACTAAAAAGATTGGTGTTGTCACAAAACCCTAGAGATTTTTATTCGGCTAGAAAACTTGCAATTCTTGAGGAATCTATTTTAAAGGAAAATAATGCTATGTACTTGACTAATCCGGTACTTACAAAAAAAGGTGTTCTCACACCAGAAAAATATGTTCTCACACCAGATCAAAGTGAAAGTATGTCAGATTTAAAAAGAAAAGTGTTAGAACAGGAAAGGGACATTGAATTTCTTAGGGGTAAAATAGAAAAATTTAAGTTTAATTCAGATAAAGTTAACGAAAAGCGTTCACCGCGTCCAAAGTGTGACAAATGTGGTAAATTAGGTCACGTTCAAGAACAGTGTTGGAAAAAGGTTTTTCAAAAAAGAGATGCGTACGGTATAAAATGTAGGAAAATTTATACCAGTCCTGGAACTAGGTATCACCAGGGTGAAAGACACAGAGGGCAAATGTCTGCAAATGAGTGGAAGTATAGAAAGCAAGGAACGCAAAATTATAAAAATAAGGAGTCATATAAATCTTTGCAAAATTCCAAAAATCATTCTTCTGGGAATCAGAGTAGATATCCCATGCACAATTATAATAATAGAAAAACTTTTGATAGGCAAACATCACATTTTGAGGAAAATAATATTTGTCATAATATTACAAATTCTTTGTCATCTTCTTCTATTATAAAAGGAAAATTAGTGAGCAGTGAAGTGTCAATATTGATTGATACGGGTAGTTCAATTAATTTAGTGTATGAGGAAGCTTTAAATACTGTACCCATTGCACATATGTTGCTAACATACAAACCAACAATTTTGCGTAGCTTTAGTTCACAAGATACTAAAGTTGAATGTTTAGCCACTATTTCACTAAATTTGGGAAAAGAAAGATTCCCTACCGAATTTTTTGTGTTAAAATCACCAGCTCCTATTTCATATAATGTAATCCTTGGTAACAAGTTTTTACATAAACATAATGCTATTATAGATTATAATCACTTCTGTTTTAAGTTTTCAAACTCTTCCATTCCTTTTGTTGGTTATCAATGTACGAATAATTTACTTTCGATTTCAAATCATGAACCGGCAAATGAGTCGGAAATTGCAGACTCAAACCTAAGTAGTGTCGCAAAGCGTATTGCTGTGCCTGACTCGCAGATGAGTAGTGGAAAAAATGTTCGTGTGGTAGAGGACTGTAAACCGAAAGAGTTCCATACGAATGCATGTGCCAAATGCAAAGCAGATCTGGCACCGGTAGTGAATGAGTCTCAGGTCATTCGGGAAGAGTATGTGAGCAGAAATTTTTCGGAAAATAATGTAGTGCCACATTTGGGTAGTGAAGAGGTACATATTAACGATTTGGAAAATGGAAGCAAATCTTTTAGAGATTTGGTAGTAAATGCACAGAATGTTACTTTGCATATGGGGGAAAAGCAAAATCATGTTAGAGGTGGTACTGAAGAAGTGGCACAGCATAAGAACTTAAACATTAAAACTGTTAATAACTTATGTAGAGTAAAAGAAACTCTAAATACAAAAATTAAAGAGCCAATTATTGTGAAAAATTCACAAAAATGTATAATTCCTCCTTTATCTGAATCATTTATTAAAATCAAACTTTCAGAAGGGTTTCCGGAAAATTCCACCTTGCTTCTGGAATCAGAGAAAAATGACCACATCTTCATTGCTAGAGCTGTATATAGAGCTCCTAAGGATGGAATTATTTGGGTTCGTGTTGCTAACCCAGAGGAAAAACCTTATCATTTGAATAAGGGTAGAAAAGTGGCTCATGTTCAGGAAATTCAGGTGTCTGAGGAGGTTGAAGTTAATGTAGTGAGTGAGGGAGAGTTGGACTCCAGTGAACCTTTGGAGCCTTTTGAAAGTTGGGGAGGAGATTTTGACCTGAGTCATCTCCAAAAAGATCAAAAACATAAATTATCAACTTTGTTGAATAAATATAGACAAGTTTTTGCAAAGAATGTTGCTGAGTTGTCTGGTTGTAAAACCATATTACATGAGATAAATTTGGAAACATCTGTTCCTGTTTATCAGAAACCATACAAAGTTCCACATCATTTACAAGGGGAACTCAATAGACAAGTCACAGAATTATTAGAAGCTAAAATAATTAAACCTAGTTTTTCACCTTACAATACGCCAGTACTGTTTGTAAGGAAACCGGATGGTTCTTATAGATTATGTTGTGATTTTCGCAAGTTAAACAAACTTACTATTACAGAAAATTTTCCAATTCCTAACATTAGTGAATTGATTGATAATTTAGCAGGTGCTACATTTTTCTCAACTTTGGACTTAACTTCAGGATTCTACCAATTGCATTTGAATCCACAGGATTCACACAAAACAGCTTTTTCCACGCCCACCGGTCACTACGAATGGTGTAGGACCCCTTTTGGTCTAAAAAACGCACCAGCGTCTTTTCAGAGATTAATGTCTCTTGTACTGGCAGGGTTATCAGGAATATACATAGATGATGTTATCATCTCATCAAAAACTTTTGAAGAACACATGATGAAATTAGAAGAAGTTTTTATTAAATTATCTCAACATGGTCTTAGGTTAAAGCCATCAAAATGCTTCTTTTTCAGAAAGACAATAAAGTACTTAGGTTTCAGAGTGTCTGAGGGAAAAGTTCAGCCAGACCCTCATAACATTGATTTAGTGCAAAAATTTAAAGTACCCACCTGTGCCAAGAATATCAGACAATTTTTGGGTTTGACAGGCTTTTATAGGAAGTTTGTACCAGATTATGCAAAGATTACTCTTCCACTAACTAATCTTTTGAAATCAAAGCAGAAAAAGTTTGTGTGGAGTCAGAAGGCTCAGGAAGCTTTTGAAATACTTAAGAACAAGCTTATTCAAGAACCAATTTTAAAATTACCAAATTTTAATTTGCCCTTTACTTTGCATACAGATGCCTCTAATTACGCTTTGGGATCAGTTCTTTCGCAATTGGATGAAAATGGGTTATCTCACCCAGTTTCCTTTGCTAGTCGAAAATTACAAGGTGCTGAAGTGAATTACAGTGTAGTCGAGAAAGAAGCTTTGGCTGTGGTTTGGGCTACCCAGCAATTTAAGCACTATCTCTTAGGCAAACATTTCAAAATTTACTGTGATCAAGCATCCTTATCGTTCATTTTCAAATTAAAAGATCCTACTTCGCGCATAGCTCGCTGGATCGTTTCTTTGCAGGCTTTTGATTATGAAATCATTCATAAACCGGGGAAACATAATGTTGTAGCTGACTATTTTTCGAGATGTATTGATGAGTCTTCTTCAAAGAAATCTCAAAACACTCAGAAACAAACTGTTCCTAAAAGTATTGTAGAATCTGTCCCTACGAAAATTTCTGGAAAAGTAGTGGTACAGAATAATGATAGTAGTGAAAACATAAATGCAATCGTTGAAAATTCTCAAGATCAAGTACAGACTACTGTGGAAGCTTCTCTGGTAACTAGGATAGCTATTGGTCAATTGAAAGATCCTAGATGTATAAAAATCAAAAATCTTCTGGAAAAAGGTGTAAAACCATACCCACAAAAACTTTCATTTTTCATGAAAAATGGTATGTTACATTGCATACACAAAAATCCAAAGCAGAGACAGCAATATAATGAGAGAGTAGTTATTCCTCAAGACTTAGTCTCAGAAATTCTATGGCTTTGCCATGATTCTCCTGTTGCTGCACATTGTGGTTTTCAAAGAACTCTGGCAAAAATTTCAGTTAACTATTATTGGCCAGACATGCATGCTCAGACTGAAAATTATGTGAAGTCGTGCACAACTTGTGTAAAAAACAGAGGTTTTCGTAACAACAAGGCTCCAATACAGAAATTTCCTATTACAACTTATCCTTTTGAACGTGTGGCTATGGATGTAGTCGGCCCACTACCTATCTCGAATTCTGGGATGAAGTACATTCTTGTCATTACAGATTACTTCACTAGATGGCCAGAGGCTTATCCACTTGCTACAGTTAAAACTGAGGATATTCTCGCTTGTTTAGAGAGATTTATAAGTATTCATGGAATTCCTGCTCACTTAATTACGGATCAAGGTAGTAACTTCATTTCTGAAGCTGCCAACAATCTATACAAGAAATTAGGCATAAAAAAACATAATACTTCAGCGTACCATCCCCAGTCAGACGGGCTAGTCGAAAGACTGAACGGTACGTTAGTTAGATCCTTAAAGAATCTGGTCTATTCTGATAAGGGCGATTGGGATCGGATGATTCAATTCGCTTTAATGGCTCATAGAACGTCAGTCCATGCCTCAACAGGCGAGTCCCCAGCACATCTTGTCTTTGGTCGAGACCCTGTGCTACCTGATGCTCTTTTAACAGGTGTAAAATATCCAGTTTACAAATCTACTCATGATTATTCAGATGACTTACAGGTTCGCTTAAAAAAGACCTTTGTAACTGTTAGGAAAAACCTTGAGGAAGCTCAGGAATCACAACAACTTCAACAACATAAATCTGCTAAAATGCCTAAGATTAAAGTTGGTGACTTGGTCTATCTTTACACACCTCATATTCGGCCAGGCCAATCAAAAAAACTCAGTTCTTTAAATCATGGTCCTTTTGAAGTTATCAAGCAAACAACTGAAGTTAACTTTGTCATTCAACACAAAAACAATCCATGTAATCAGCAATTGGTCCACGTTAATAGATTAACTCCTTTACCTCCTAGACGTAGTGAATTGATTTCTAGCACATATAATGATAACATTGATAATTCTTCAACTCAAGAAACAAGACAATTTAAAAGTAGATATTTTCTAAACCATCAAAATAGGGTTAAAACTCAAAATGTTCCTAATTCACACAAGTATGACTTGCGCCCAAGAGGCCAATTTATTCATTAAAGTTACTTGTCAATTAAGGCAATATGTCAAGAGAGCAATTGGCTCAAAAGTAAAGTAAAATGTTTAGATTATGAAATTCTCACATTTTCAAAAAAAAAAAAGACTGATATTGTTGTGAGATGGACAATTATGTTTCATAATATTATATTTTCAATTGTTTCACAAAATGTTTTGCAAAACTGTATGCTATGTTAAAATGGATCCGATATTTCTGAACTTCTGTGTAATTTGCTTTATGTGTCAGTCAGCTGAATGTTCTGTACTGCAAGTTCTGTGCCAGTGCAGCTTTCTGAATGTGAGTGCCATGTTAATCAGGTTGAAGTAGTGTTTTAAAATTCTAAATACTTAAATAATAATTTTTTTTTTTTGCTTTACTTTAATGATAAGCAGTAATGTTTTAAAGTAATTTTAAGATAATTAAGTACTTGATGGATTAGAGTTTTGGTAAGGATTTTTAAGGATAACTGATAATTTTTATCTCTGTTTTATTTTATGAATGTGTGAATGATTTTTTTTAATTTAAAGGTCTAGTAAATTTTAGAAATTTTTTTTTGTCATTTGGTGTTTGTTGACTTATTGGTTGGGGGTACCGCCACCTCTAGGTTTGCAACTTTCTAATGGACTTGTTTCTTGCCTGGGTGCCTGATCAACATTCTTGGTTTGAAAATTTGTCTCATTTTCTAAATTAGTAATTTTTTTAAATGTCTTTTAAAGTAATTTGTTGGCAAGGTTGGATAATAGTTAATAAATTGATTTCTGTCAAAAGTAAATTTATAGAATTTTAATTGTAAAATTTTTGAAGAAAGAAAACTTTTTGTTTAGTTAAACTTTTTGTGAGTTGAGTAAATTAAATTTTCATGTCTCTGTGGTACTCACCAGAAAATGTATTAGTGTTTAAGTTTTAAAAGGGGCAATTTCATCATTTGTGTCTTGTTAATTTGGTGTTGTCTTGTAAAGGTCTATGCTTGTATTGAGACTTATTTTTTTTTGACTCACGAGTCAAACTTTAGGCCACTCTTGGATTTTGGTTATTATGCTGGTCATGATCTTGTTTGTTTTTGTTTTTTTCTTTGATGTACATGTACATCGCTCAAAATTTACACTAAATTCCTCTCAATGGAATTTTGTCCATTAATTGAGTTATAAAATTTTGTCCATTAGTTGAGTTAGAGTGGACGCATACATTGCATAGATAGACAGACACAAAAACACACTCACAGACGCCACTGTAAAAATAGTCTTTTCATGTTCTAGAGGTCACAAAACGTGTAGCTCCGTCGAAAACTCTAGTTAGGATTTTCGACACGATTCCAATACTGTCGCATGTATTGCAGGGAATACATTATGCATGTATTTCTTATTGTAGGGAAAGTAAAAAGGAGTGACGTGTAACAGAGTTTATGAGTAATTCATTAACGAGTAACTGAGTTACTCATTATTTTGTTTAAATTTTAGCCACAACTAATATGATGATGACAGCTGCAATTTATTGTACTATATTTCAAAATTTCATTTTATATGAAATTAAAAAATTTGAAAATGCATAAATATTGAATCAAAATTGTTAATTGAATTTGGGATTTGGAATAATCTGTCGGTCTTAAGATATCGCGTCCAAAGACTCACGAACACACACTAACATACACCCACCCACTCACTAGCATAACATACATACACACATATACTAACATACATACACTAACATCCCCTCAAAATCGTTCGCTTCGCGTTCGGGGGTGCTTTAGACGTGCTTTTCTGTCGAAAACACGAACTTGAATTTTCGACCTTATTACAATACGTTTTACTTTCCTTATATACATAATGTATAAGGAAAGTATTGTGACGGGGTCGAAAATTCGAATTCGAGTTTTCGACGGGAGAGCACGTTTCAAGCATCCCTGATCACAAATCAAACATTTTTGAAGGGATGTCTGTGTGTGTGTGTGTGTGTGTGTGTGTGTGTGAAAGTATATGTGTGTGTGTGTGTGTGTCAGTGAGTCTGTGGAGACGATAACTGACGAACGAATGGACCGATTCGAACCAAATTTGGTACAAAAATCACAATCCGTAAACACTGGAAGCCTATTGTTTTTATACGTAATCGAATGTTCAGAACCCCCCTAAATTTTCGAATGAAATTTTGAAAAAATCGTCAAAAAGTCAAAACCGCTAATAAAGTTACGCAAATAGACATTTCTTATGTAATTTTTCATTAGAAAACGATTGGCATAAATTTTAGAACGGTAACATGAACCGTTCTCGAGATATTGTACATTTTTCAAAAAAATTATGAAAAAGTCACATAAATAAAAAAATTCCTATTGAGAAACATGTTCACTTTTCATATGTAATACCATGCGATAAATTGAGTGACATCATTCTCGTGGATCTAGCTCGTTCCATTCATGAAAAAATATACTTTGAATAATACTTTTGTATTTGAACGCCAAGTCATTTATCTGCTGTAAGAATAACTTTTTTCTTAGTGCATAACGCTTGGCGAGATTTTGGCGACGAATTTGGCGGAATGTCGCCAACTTGGCAACTTTTTTGAAATTTTGCCAAATTAATTAAAATTTCACCAAATGGATAAAAATGATGCTAAATCAATGAAAATGACGACTAATTGTCGAAAATTCAATATCTTGGAAAGAATATTAGTATCTACTATATGAAAAACCTATTTTTTTACTGTAAAAGTAGTAAATTCATTACATTATATAAGGAAAGTCATGTGTTGCCCACATCAGATTTTTTTACTATGTAATGAAGGGAAAGAAATAATTGCTTTGGCGTCCGAAATGTCGTAAACTTTGAAGATCTTTGATCTAAGCAAATGTACCGATCACAACATCTTATCCGATTCAAGCATTTTTCTCTTCCGTAACGACCCCAATCGATTTTGAAAACGTAATGCCGTTCGTTCCGAAATAAAATTCCATTTTCTTAACCTCCTATTCATTGGAAGCTGAATAGTCAGGCTTCTTCGCAAAGAAGCTCCCGGGGCACAAAGCAATCATTGTCGTTCGAACCCGGGTGAGACAAAGGCAAAAGAACAATCGAATAATTTCTTTTTCCGAAGCCTTAATGAGGAAAGGATGAGAATTGGAATCAATGCGTAGGGAGTAAATTCTTCTGCCAACTAAAATTCTCTTTGGAAGGCAAATATTTATGCATTTAGAGCGTTAAATCAGAATTGCAAATGCTATCTGAAAAATCGTTTGATTTAGGAAGACAATAAATGGCCTCGAGTGTTTATGATATTTGATAGAATGTGTAAAAAATGGGAGTTGAAATAAAAATGTTGTAACATCAGAGCTGTTCATTTTAGTTCTGCTTTGGGGGGGGGGGCGAAAACAAATTCCCTCCTCTCACTTTTATAACCATATTTCCAATATTTATAATTCAAACTTTGCTACACAAAAATGTGCATTAAAATATGAATAAATGTTGTTGTAAAAAGCATTGCTGCTCCAACCGGGAATCGAACCCTGGATCTCCGAACTGTCCAGCCGACGCTCTACCGTTGAGCTACTGGGACGAAATTGCAAACTCTTATCGTCGAAGGGAACCCTGCATTCTCCACCCTCTAATGTCAGATTAGAGGGCAACTGATAATCTGACTGCCCACCTCCTGTTATTTTTACCTCATAGCCGCCTGCTACTGTTATTTTTACCCAGGTTAGAATCCTGCGTGGTGTGATAAGGCTTTCACACCTCTGTGTTAAAATTGTATATTAAAGTATTGTTTTATTTCTGTGTGATTGAAAGTGTCAATTTCGAAATGTAAATGTCTTTTCTACATGTTTTCAATTACATTGACTTTTAAGGGAAGTGAACTCTAAAATCGCAAAAGTGTTTATGTTCCAGAAAAATAGTAATAGTTTTGTATTTTCGCTTCTCAGTCGCTAGTTGGGAACTTGCAGGTTTTGCGCACGCGCGCGTTTGAAAAAGGATTTTGGAAGCAGTGTGGAAGGAGTCGTGGAGAAATGTAGACGTGTGTGTTTGATTCGCGTATGATCGCGAATTTTAAGAAAAGGTGGATTAATTTTGAAAGTGGAAGGATGTGATTAAAATATGTAACATAGTTCGACAAGTTGTGCGTAGAGTCGTTTGGCTCGGTTCAGAGATGAGTCACTCGTGTTTTTAAATGAATCAGCCTGGTAGTAATGGAATAATGAGTCTTGTGAAAAGAGAAAATGGTTCTTTCACTGGTCGGCTTGAATCGCTAATAGGGCTAGAGGGAAAGCTCATTTTACAGCGATTTGTATTTGCCTGACTCCTCCTTGTGTCCTAAGGTACGAATCAACCAATCTCCGTAACCAACCAAGATGTCGAATTCCGCCAGCATGATGTTGTGTAGTCGAGTTTCCCGACCATTATGGATTTTGTTCTGCGCAAGAATCTCGATGAGTTTATGCCGAGAGTCCATCCTGATATCCTTTCCCATGGTACAGAATTGTAAATGTTATATTTAAAAGAGACGAGGTAAAGTTTTATATATATTTAGTCTTCCACCTAACGAATAGAGTGTTAATTGTCAAATCCTCGTGAGTATCGAGTCATTGATGATGTTATATGAAAATGTCGTATATGTTCAAAGTATACAAATGTCGTATATAAATGTCAAGTATAATGTGAGGAATATTGTGTTTATTTTATGTATCAGAAAATATGTGTATTCTCTTGGTTCCTCTTCCTCCAGGGGTGTTCTTAATGGTCACCCTACCGAGTGTAACTCTGAGTTATTGCGAGAAATGCTTGTACTCCACTGTTTTCGATCAACTGCCTTGTTATTTCATGTTTAATAAATGTGTTTGATTTCAAAACTTTGTCTTCTCTGTCGAGTATACCAAAACGTTCGCGACAGTGGTCGTTATCCTCTCATTTTAAAATCAGCGCTCAATTTTTCTAGAATCCACTGAATCCGTACTAGTCGTACTAGGGTCATTTTCAGACCTCCAACATCAATACAGACTGCAAAACCAGTGTTATTGTCAATATTTGATATATACTAATGGTTCAGATATTGACAATAACACTGGTCTTTCAGTCTGTATTTTTAAACATGATATTCTGGAAAAGGTTTTCTCCTATAAACTTGACAACAGGAATATAGTATTTCAAGCCGAATTTACTGCTATTTTCTTTGCTATTGACTGGGCTTCCTTTAATAATACCCCTGTTAATATTTTTTCCGATAGCCTCCCTTCCATTCAAGCTCTTGACTCAATAAAAATAAATCTAATTATCTTTAAATCCAAAGCTCTCCTTGCCAAAAACCTTGTCAATATTTCTTGGGTAAAAGCACACAATAACATATCTGGAAATGAAATTGCTGATTACCATGCCAAAATTGCTGCTATCTCTGGTTCCCCTCTTACTATTCCCTTTCCTTACTCGCTCCTCTCAAAATTTTGTAAATCTCATATCTTTAATCTTTGGCAAAATTATCTTAACGATTATATTTCCACCAGGACTGGTGATCCGGCTAGAATCTTGTCTTACCTCCCTATCGTGAATCCTAATTTACAAATTTTTAATAAATACCTCATTTACTTTCTTACTGGTCATGGCCCCTTTCTTGATTACCTATACTTTTTCAAAATTAAATCCACCTCTAACTGTATTTGCAATAAATTCGGTGACGTTGACCATAATATTTTCGATTGTCCTTTTTCTAAAAATTTTCATCTCTGCAAAGTCTCTCCCTCTAATAAACCAATTTGGTTCTCCAAAGTTCGTTCAAATCCCTCTTCAGTAGATAAAATTACAAACTGTATTCTTGTTGCCATGAAAATTTCTAATAAAGTGACCTAAGCTTATGAGTAGATTCTGCTCTCAATTAATTTTGATCAATGAATCCCTTTATTTCATTCTTATTAACTTATATGGACTTATTGTGTTCCCTCCATATTTTCTGTTTAAAAAAAAAAAGCTATGTTCACTGTTCTTATTTCCTCGGTTCTTTCTTTTTCTTTTGACCCTTTTTATTTGTATTTTTTCTAATTTTTCTTTTCTAAATTTTATTCTAAATTTCTGTTTTTGTTTTTCATGTGCCTAATTATTTTTTTCCTTTTCATATATTTCTTTTTATATATTTTCTAAATTTTACTTTTGAAATTTTATTAATTTCTTTAATTTTAATCTATTTTTCATTATGTTATTATACCTCACTCTAAATTTTATTTTTCAATGATCTTTTTATCTATATTCGCAATAACCCTTTTCCCATTTTAGAAAAATGGACGTACTTGTCAAGTTCAAATATAATGTAAAACTGTCTGTTTAATCACAATATTTTTCATTAATTGTTATCTTTTAGACTTAAATAAATGTTCGTTTGGCGGGATGGTAGACCCTGGGTACCTCCTGAGTGCAGGAGGTATCCTTTCCAGGCCATGCAGCTAGCTACTCTGAACCCACTATGTGAGTTGCACGGTCTGGGGTCTTCAGACCTCTAACATCTTTGCACTAACCTACAGGGTTGATTTGTTCGGGCGCCATTGTAAAGAGCATTTCTGCCCCAACCCGGAATCGAACCCTGGATCTCCGAACTGGCTAGCTGACTCTCTATCGTTGAGCTACTGGGACGAAATTGCCAGTTCTTATCGTCGAAGTGGACTCTGCATTTTTTCCAATCGTTACAATCTGTCAAGCAACCTTCTACATTTCTCTACTAAACTAAAATAATTCACTTGTAATAAAATAAGCAAATAATCATCAAAATTGAATGCCACTATATTGCTTGTTTGTTTGTTCGACACAAACAATCCGACCTATTGCAGAGGGTGTATTTGTTTAAATCGCCGGGACAGAGCCACCCAGTTTAGAACGGAACCCAGTGTGGACGGTATCCATAGGGACCTTACCTTCCTTCCTCTATCACTAACCTCTCGAAGGCCTTACGAATTAACATATTCAACATGTCTATACTCCGTGAACACGGGGATAGTTTAGGCAGAACCGTGAATCGAACTCGGGACGTCCAAGTACAATCTCCTTACTTTAGCCGCTGGGCTGTTCCACCCCCACTATACTTTATTAATTGGTTCATATCCCTATCCCCAAAATGCAGTTATATATAACTACTTCATCCCATTCGTTTTGAAATCAGAATTTGTATACATAGCTTACTTAGGGCTGTTACAATCAAATACAATCAAGTAGATTTCAAGTCAGGACCTTTTTGGACGCAGTGAAATTGCTATCATATTGGCTTTAAACTTAAGACATTTCAGCTTAAATTTTTATCCACCATTATATATATATTTGAACAAAATCCTTCAATTATATTTTTGCTCTTTTTAACAGATTTATAACTTTTAAAAAAATTAATCATATACCATCAATATAGATTCAAATTCAAATAAAAACACAACACTAAATTATTTTTGTCTACGTGTTATAACAAGTTTGTCTGAATGTTCCGAAGAATGCCGATCCTGCACGTCAAATGTGACCATTATTTTTAACACAAAATTAGGACTTTTACTTTCCCTGCAATACATACTAATGTATAGGGAAAGTATTGGAATCATGTCGAAAATCGCAACTTGAGTTTTCGACGGATCTACACGTTTCGAGACCTCTAGAATACGAAAAACTATTTTTAGCGTGACGTCTGTGTGTGTGTGTGTGTGTGTGTCTGTCTGTCTGTGCAATGTATGTATCCACTCTAACTCAAAAACTTAAGGACTGAATTTCATAAAATTTGGTAGGTAAGTCACTTGGGTATGACCCTGGTGCTGATTAGTCTTTGGTACGATTCTTAAAAACAAAACCGCCTTATTTTGCGAAATGGCCTTAAAAATTTCATTTATCCGCTCTAGCTACAATACTAATTGACCAAATTTCACAAAATTTGGCAGATAAGTTACTTGTGGGACACATTGGTGCTGATTAGATTTTGGTACGATTCGGGAAAGAACAATCTGCCTTTTTTACGAAATGGCCTGCCAAAATCGCCAAAATCTAAAAAAAAAGACTAAGTAGTGTATGCTCAAATGTATCAATTAAATTTTTGTTTTATACGCAATTTTTGAAGAGGAAAATAATATAACATACTCCATTATACTTTAGGATTAACCGTTCTCAAGATATTTGAGATTTCTTGCATTTTTGTTACGCCGACTTCGAAAAAAATGTCCAATTACCAAATAAACACAAAAATTGAATTAAAAATGCAAATTTAGTGTTATTTGGTTCAATTAAACTTAATCCAATGAATCCTTAAAGAAATAAAGAAAATATGAATTTGAGTCTGCAGCGAAAGTCATGTGCTGCCCACATCAGATTTTTTACGTTGCAGTATGAGAGGACGTACTACACATTTCGTTTCAGAAACAATTAACATTGCTTTGGAACCAATGGCACAGTTTTAGTCAGGGGGGGGGGGGGTAAAGGTAAGGAGCTAAAACTCCATACTGAGAAGATGCCAATATCATTTAAGACAATAATTCAGGTGGCGCTGCGGTCAGATAAGCGCCCCTGCATTGTATTCATTTCTATGGTGACAGGCTTGAAATATTTATTTAAACCGTCAATTTTGTAGATATAAATTAGTAGCACAATGCAAATTAGAACTGAAACATTAAGGAATATTCCTATGTATTCAAAATTATTTTTACCTTTCAATTTATTTTTATCTCCCTACATTCTGTTCTACAACTGTAAAAAAATACTGATTAATTAATCTGATAATCAGGGAATCTTAATTTAAACATAATTAAAAAAAATCTGATGTGGGCGACACATGACTTTCCTTATATAATGCAATGAATTTACTACTTTTGCAGTAAAAGAAATAGGTTTTTCTTATAGTAGATACTTATATTCTTTCCAAGATATCGACAATTAGTCGTCATTTTCATTGACTTAGCGTCATTTTTATCCATTTGGCGAGATTTTCGTTAATGTAGCAACATTTCAAAAAGTATTACTCACAGTATCTTTTCTCATGAATGGAACGAGCTAGATCCATGAGAATGATGTCACCAAATGTATCGCATGATATTACATGTGAAAAGGGAACATGTTTCTCAACAGTTAATATCTTTTTTTAATTTATGGGATTTTTTGATAAATTTATTTGAAAAATGTGCAATATCTCGAGAACGGTTCATGCTAGCGTTTTAAAGTTTATGTCAATCGTTTTCTAAGGAAAAATTACAAAAGAAATGTCTATTTGCGTAACTTTATTAAAGGTTTTGATTTTTTGATGATTTTTCAAAATTTCACTCGAAAATTTAGGGGGTCCTGAACATTCGATTACGTTTAAAAACAATAGGATTCCAGTATTCACAGATTGTGATTTGTGTACCAAATTCCATTCGAATCGCTCCATTCGTTCGTGAGATATCGTCTCCACAGACTCACTGACACACACACACACATACTTTCACACACACACACACACAGACATCACCTAAAAAATGTTTGATTCGTGATCAAGGATGCTTGAAATCTGCTCTCCCGTCGAAAACTCGAATGCGAATTTTTCGACCCCGTCACAATACTTTCCTTATACATTATGTATATAAGGAAAGCAATATACTCAAAGCTATACCTCTCTATTGTGTCAAATGGAAACAAAGGGAGTTTTACGAACACTAGCGACACCTAGATATAATTCTCACAGCGTTATGGCATTTTCAAGCGTTCCATCCTTATGATTTTGATCTCCTTCTCTCTAACACCATGGTTTTAGTACTGAAGAACAATAAATTATATTTTAATTTCTCGTTCAATTATAAAATAACTAACATTCTGAATTATTCATCCAAAATTCGCCTCAATTCTGAAGAATGGGAAGTTTCTTCTAAAAGTCATTTTATCCTAACTATTCCAAATTCCCATAATTTAATCCGATAACGAATAGCAGATTAAGTATTATAAATTTCTTGCACGGAGTTCAAATTAGAACAGAAGTATTTATAATTACATCCATTCTGTTTACCTCTTGACAGCAAATATTCTTCCTTTCGTGCCAAGACACGAGCTCCACAAAATATTCTCAAGTCCGTCCATTTAAAATCTTAACGCATTCCATTATTATTTTTTTTTTCTCCCGCGAAATCGTCTGCCGGCTGTTCTAACTTTAGTGAAACTCGCGAGCGAGTCATTCCGGTTGAGCCGGTGTTCCCATAGCAACGTCTTCGAAAGGCAACTAATTAGCTGAAGATATCGAGCACCAATAAAAGTGAGTATCCTACGATATTTTAAGACTAGGAGCAAGAAAAGAGAAAAAGGAATATTCGGTGGAGTTCCAATATTTCGGAGAAAAGTATTTAATTTAGCAATAGAGAAATAGATCATGTATTTTGTTGTAGGTATATTTGTATTATAAAGGTGGGATTTTAATAGAGAATTGTCTAGAATTTGATAAAGAGTGTGTGTTTGAAATATGTTATAAATAATTGTACAATAAACCCTCATTATAACGTCACATCTGGACTATTTTTTGAAGGAATAATGGAGTTTCTAGAGTGAAACATTTAGCTATCAGTGATGGATTAAATGCTTACATGCAATACTGTAACGTTTTATAAAAATCTTATGTGGGCAGCACATGACTTGCCCTGCAGACGCACGTTCTCTTTATTTCTTCAATAATTCTTTAAATTGAGTTTAATTGCACAAATTAACACGCATAATTATTTTAAATTACGCTGAATTTGCATTTTTAATTCAACTTTCGGTTTTATTTGGTTATTGAACTTATTTCCAAAGGTGGCGCAATGAAATGCGAAAAAACTAAAATACCTTAAGAACGGCTAGTCCTAGAGTAATGGGGTTGGTCTTAATCTTTTCATCGTCAACTTACCTACCAAACTTTATGAAACTCGGTCAATTAGTTTTTCAATTAGAGTGGATGCATACATTGCACAGACAGACAAACACACACACACAGACGTCACGCTAAAAACAGTTTTTTTGTCTTCTAGAAATCCCAAAACGTGTAGATCCGTCTAAAACTCGAGTTGTGATTTTCTGCATGATTCCAATACTTTACCTATACATTACCATGTATTGTAGTGAAAGTAAAAATGTGTGAGGCTACGATAGCCTATTTATCATTTCCTTCATTTCATTATGATTTTCCTGCGAACTAACAGTGTATTAATAAGTAAAAAACACTTTGTGCAAAGGATAAGGAAAACTTGAGAATACCTATTTAAGTACAAATAAAATAATAATGCTGTACACAACTGTTTCGAGGATACGCTGGATCCCCTTCGCTAGTGCAAGAGAACGAACAAACCCAAATTTAAAAAGACGAAATGGGAGTTCATTTTGCCATTTTGATTTACAAGTAGGTTTTTTGGTTCTCTTGCACATACAAAGCTGATCCAGCGTATCCTCGAAACAGCTGTATGCTGCATTATTACTTCTTGTGCCTAAATGCGTTACTTAAATTTTCCTTTGCTTGTTATATCTTCAGATTTGAGTGACCAGTCATAGCTTTTTCTTGACAAAGCTGCGGATTCCTTTTGGGGGTTGAATCAAGTTTCTGGCTGATCGCTTTATAAGAACGAATTCCTAAGCGTGTGTGTGTGTGTGTGTGTCTGTGTGTCGCGGAATGTCTGGGCAGAGTGTGCTTGTATAGATATCCAGACCTGCTTGGTCAGCGGCTTGTTTGTGTCCAATACATTTCCTACTTTGTTTGTGTCCAATGCATTTAATTTTTAGGTAACGTAGTGTTTTTATAGTGGCTTTCGCTTGGGTTGAGATAGTACGAATAGTTAGAGTAAAATTGCCATTTGTTCGTAAATGTGTTTTCTGTGTAATTTTGGTCGGTTGTCTTATGGTTCAAGTCCTGTCTTTGAAGTTTATTTATTCAGGCATGGAGACTTATTCAATAAAAGTATTAGCTAACTTTTAACTAAGTTCAATGTAAAAGAAGTTAACTAAGTTCAATAAAAGTATTAGCTAACTTTCAACTAAGTTCAATGTAAAAGAAGTTAACTAAGTTCAATAAAAGTATTAGCTAACTTTTAACTAAGTTCAATAAAAGAAGTTATATGTTCAATAAAAGAAGTTAACTAAGTTCAATAAAGTAAGTTAACTAAGTTCAATGAAAGAAGTTAACTAAGTTTAATGAAAGAAGTTAACTAAGTTCAGTAAAAGAAGTTAACTAAGTTAATAAAAGAAGCTAACTAAGTTCAATAAAAGAAGTTAACTATGTTCCATACAAGAATTAGTTAACTTTTATCCTGTATCACATCTATAATTCCCTGTCAGAATAAGAAAAGAAACTCAAAAATTACCTAATGATGGCGGACACAGCATTATTTCTAAAATCATAACTGGTGATGAAACGTACGTACCGTTTTTTGACGTTCCAACGACGAAAGTAAAGTATGGGTCTTTGAAGATGACCCCAAACCAACAATGACGAAAAGACAACGAGCAATAAAAAAAGTAATGCATGCCGTGTTTTTCAGAAGTACAGGTGTGGTCAAAGCCATAAAGCTAAAGGGATAGGAGACAGTTACAGCTAACTGGTACACCACTAAGTGTCTTCCAGAAATTCTTCAACAAGTGAATGTTAGGGGACTCATGCTTCACCATGACAATGCATCTTCTCATTCAGCAAGAATGACAGTCGAATGTCTTGAACAAAAAGAACATCAAAGTGATAGAACATCCACCCTATTCTCCTGATCTTGCTATGTGTGACTTTTGGCTATTTTTTAAACTAAAAAAAAAATTACCTGGGTGTCGTTTTCATTCCGAAGATGAGGCTATAAAAGCATATTTTTCATCAATTCCAAGAAATGGGTGGCTTGAAGCATTTAATCTTTGGAAGATTCGCCTACAAAAGTGCATTGATGTTGGAGGGGAGTACTTTGAACACTCCTAAAAGTTGGTAAGTTTAACTTGTACCACTTAGCCGTATCTAAAAAATTTCAGTGTGACCCTTGTATATCCACATTTTGTAGATCTCCACATCTCTTTCCTGATGAAATCAGGTCATTTATTTTCCTTTATATTTAACTGCTTACTCTATTTTCTAAACCCTAAGCATAGATGTCATTCTGATGATATGAATGACATCTATGTTTAGGGTTTCTGTGGCAAAATGGAAGCGTTACGAAAATTGTAAACACTTTTCAGGCTTATATCTTCAAAATACAATTAGATTCAAGTGACTATTGCAGTGGTATTATTTACTAATTAAAATTGTTTATCAGGGGAAAAGTATTTCGAAATTCAGAAAAAAAAAATCTGATGTGGGCAACAGATGACTTTCCTAACAGATTCAAATCCATTTTTTGTTTATTTCTCTAATAATTCATAAAATTGAATATAATTGCACAAAATAGCACTGGATTTGCACTTTTAATTCAATTTTTGTTTTTATTTTGTAACTGGACATTTTGTCAAAGGCGATGTAACAAATATGTGAAAAAACTAAAATAACTCGAAAGCGGTTAGTCCTAGAGTAATTAGGTTGGTCTTATTTATTTCCTCGTCAAAAATTACGTATTAAACAAGCAATTAATCGATGTGTTTGAGCATTAGTATTTTATTTGAGATTACGGCGAATTTTGTCTGCCATTTCACAAAAAAAAAACAGGTGCTTCTTTTCCGAATTGTACTAAAATCTAATCAGCACCAGAGTATCCCAAAAGTTACTTATCTACCAAATTTTATGAAATTTGATCAGTTAGTGTTTTAGCTAGAGTGCATAAAAATGAGATTTTTGCGGGCCATTTTCAAAAACAGTTCTTTTGTCCTGAATCGTACCAAAACCTAATCAGCACCAGGGTCACACACACGTTATTTACCTATAAATTTTAGGAAATTTGGTCCATTAATTTTTGAGTTAGGGTGTATACATACGTTGCACACACACACACAGACACAGACGTCACGCTAAATATAGTTTTTCGTATTCCAGAGGTCATAAAACGTGTAGATCCGTCGAAAACTCGAGTTGCCATTTTCGACACGATTCCAATACTTTCCCTATACATTGCCATGTATTGAAGGGAAAGTAATAAACAAAAATGCAAACAATTTTTGTTTGTCTTTGCGGAAATCGGGTACAGATTATGAATATATAAAAATAATTTCAATATTTTAATATTTTGAACATGTTTTCGAAAAACCTAAAAAGGTTTCTGTTAGAGCAAAGTATTTTTTTTTCTTTTTAAATTTTGTCAATCAAAATATCTTGTAAACTATAAAAGATAGATATAAATAGTAAGTGTTAGAAAAAGATGTATTTTAAAGCAGGGATTAAAGGGGTAGAAGATATATTGCGGCTTCAATACACGAACAGTATTTATATTTTAAAACTTCAAGAGCATTCGTCTATTGATACTACGTATTCCGTTCAAAATTTGTTTAAAAGAGAATTTTTCAATCTTTCCGATGGCGTTAAGCTGGAAACTCTGTAATAATATTTTCGGTCGCTAAGGAACTGATTTGCTAAATTGTGCTAAAACATAAAATAACTCAAACACTAACTCGAGTTTTAAAAAAAATCGCCTAGGTGCTCTTTCCCGCATTCTAAAGTATCCATGTACCAAATTTCATGACCGTTAATCGCTTAGATTTTCCGCTACAGACCACATAAACAGACATTCTTTTATTATTATAGATGTCACGAGTATTGCAGCCCAGTGTGTTAATTTATTCTTAGCTAACTGTAATATAGCCAACCCTCCTATAACGCGATTAATTCGTACCGCGTTATATGGAAACCGTGTTATACGAAACTCAGATTAGTACAAATCAGATTAATTTGTACCGTGCTATATGGAAACCGCATTCCGTGTTGTATGGAAACCGCGTTATAAGAAACTCAAAATTAGTACAGAACAGTACAAATCGTACCGCGTTATATGGAAACTAATAATCACTAACTACTAACCATTGCCACAGTAATGCTGTATATTTCTACATTTACAGGGGATTTCCTTGATAACTGAAATTGAAAAATGGTGATGTATTTGGATGAAATAACAGGGGAATTCCCCATTAATTTCAACCGTAAAAGTGTAATAGAAAAATTTATGCTATAGGAAGACTGCTTAAGCTAATTAAATTGTATTATAGAGAAACCGCGTTTTATAGAAACCGCGTTTTATGAGTACTGCATTATAGAAGAGCTATCGCAATTTTGCTCCGCGTTATATGGAAACCGCGTTATGGCAGTACCGCATTATAGGAAGGTTGACTGTATGCAAATTTTAGTTCGTATTTGACTTTATGTAAATTCCATATATAATGGTTCTCTACTTGATGCCTTCTGATGAATGTTATTTGACGTTTAAAAACTCTAAAGGCTTCTTATCTTGCGTTTTAGCGTCCTTAACTGTGAAAATAAAACAATTATATTTCGTGCTTTTAATCTAATCAAATTATCATTTCAATAATAACAGATTAAGCGTTAAAATACTAGATTAAATTCCTCAATTTACATACATTGTTGTACTAATCAATTTCAGAGCTCAGAACAATAGTCTGCAATTTAAAAAGTAAAGAATTCCCTAGTTACCAAAAAAAACAGATAACAGAGTCCCCCCTCCCCGATATGTTTAAAAAAAAAATTCCCTTTCTTAGGATTTATTTCTTTCAAGATTGGAGTTTTGGATTAGTTTTTGATTAAAATCAACCAACCGATAAATTCACCGGAAAAGGATGCAAAGAATAGACATGGTGGAATAAACCTTGCAAGTATTTTTTTTAACCATTTTCCCCCTTGTTATACACTTTTACTTTCATTGGTTATTTTGTTACGGTTCTGAAACCACAACTACATTTGTAATGGAATGTCTGCATAAGCGAATGTCGCATGTTGTGTCGTATGTTGTTTCGCAAGTATCAAGTCGTATGTTAATTCGCAAGTATCAAGTCGTATGTTGTTTCGCAAGTATCAAGTCGTATGTTGTTTCGCAAGTATCAAGTCGTATGTTAATTCGCAAGTATCAAGACGTATGTTGTTTCGCAAGTATCAAGTCGAATGTTGTTTCGTAAGTATCAAGTCGTATGTTAATTCGCAAGTATCAAGTCGTATGTTAATTCGCAAGTATCAAGTCGAATGCTGTTTCGCAAGTATCAAGTCGTATGTTGTTTCGCAAGTATCAAGTCGTATGTTAATTCGCAAGTATCAAGTCGAATGCTGTTTCGCAAGTATCAAGTCGTATGCAGTTTTGCAAGTATCAAGTCGTATGTTAATTCGCAAGTATCAAGTCGTATGTTGTTTCGCAAGTATCAAGTCGAATGCTGTTTCGCAAGTATCAAGTCGTATGTTGTTTCGCAAGTATCAAGTCGTATGTTAATTCGCAAGTATCAAGTCATATGTTGTTTCGCAAGTATCAAGTCGAATGCTGTTTCGCAAGTATCAAGTCGTATGTAGTTTTGCAAGTATCAAGTCGTATGTTAATTCGCAAGTATCAAGTCGTATGTTGTTTCGCAAGTATCAAGTCGAATGCTGTTTCGCAAGTATCAAGTCGTATGTTGTTTCGCAAGTATCAAGTCGTATGTTAATTCGCAAGTCTCAAGTCGAATGCTGTTTCGCAAGTATCAAGTCGTATGTAGTTTTGCAAGTATCAAGTCGTATGTTAATTCGCAAGTATCAAGTCGTATGTTGTTTCGCAAGTATCAAGTCGAATGCTGTTTCGCAAGTATCAAGTCGTATGTTGTTTCGCAAGTATCAAGTCGTATGTTAATTCGCAAGTATCAAGTCGAATGCTGTTTCGCAAGTATCAAGTCGTATGTAGTTTTGCAAGTATCAAGTCGTATGTTAATTCGCAAGTATCAAGTCGTATGTTGTTTCGCAAGTATCAAGTCGAATGCTGTTTCGCAAGTATCAAGTCGTATGTTGTTTCGCAAGTATCAAGTCGTATGTTAATTCGCAAGTATCAAGTCATATGTTGTTTCGCAAGTATCAAGTCGAATGCTGTTTCGCAAGTATCAAGTCGTATGTAGTTTTGCAAGTATCAAGTCGTATGTTAATTCGCAAGTATCAAGTCGTATGTTGTTTCGCAAGTATCAAGTCGAATGCTGTTTCGCAAGTATCAAGTCGAATGCTGTTTCGCAAGTATCAAGTCGTATGTTGTTTCGCAAGTATCAAGTCGTATGCTGTTTCTCAAGTATCAAGTCGAATGCTGCTTTGCAAGTATCAAGTCGTATGTTAATTCGCAAGTATCAAGTCTTATACTGTTTCGCAAGTATCAAGTCGTATGTTATTTCCTCAAGTATCAAGTCATATGTTGTTTCCTCAAGTATTAAGTCATATGTTGTTTCGCAAGTATGAAGTCATATGTTAACTCGCAAATATCAAGTCTTATGTTGTTTCGCAAGTATCAAGTCGTATGTTGTTTCGCAAGTATCAAGTCGAATGCTGTTTCGCAAGTATCAAGTCGTATGTTGTTTCGCAAGTATCAAGTCGTATGTTAATTCGCAAGTATCAAGTCGAATGCTGTTTCGCAAGTATCAAGTCGTATGTAGTTTTGCAAGTATCAAGTCGTATGTTAATTCGCAAGTATCAAGTCGTATGTTGTTTCGCAAGTATCAAGTCGAATGCTGTTTCGCAAGTATCAAGTCGTATGTTGTTTCGCAAGTATCAAGTCGTATGTTAATTCGCAAGTATCAAGTCATATGTTGTTTCGCAAGTATCAAGTCGAATGCTGTTTCGCAAGTATCAAGTCGTATGTAGTTTTGCAAGTATCAAGTCGTATGTTAATTCGCAAGTATCAAGTCGTATGTTGTTTCGCAAGTATCAAGTCGAATGCTGTTTCGCAAGTATCAAGTCGAATGCTGTTTCGCAAGTATCAAGTCGTATGTTGTTTCGCAAGTATCAAGTCGTCTGCTGTTTCTCAAGTATCAAGTCGAATGCTGCTTTGCAAGTATCAAGTCGTATGTTAATTCGCAAGTATCAAGTCTTATACTGTTTCGCAAGTATCAAGTCGTATGTTGTTTCCTCAAGTATCAAGTCATATGTTGTTTCCTCAAGTATTAAGTCATATGTTGTTTCGCAAGTATGAAGTCATATGTTAACTCGCAAGTATCAAGTCTTATGTTGTTTCGCAAGTATCAAGTCATATGTTGTTTTGCATTATGTATAAGGGGCACTACCCCTAGTAGCAATCCATGTTCGCCTAATATTGGCAGCCAATATTGGAAATATTGGACCAATATGAAAAGTGGACATTTTGACGGAATTGTCCCAATATTGGCTTAAAATATTGGGACATTATTAAGCCAATATTGGCGTTTCATTGGAAATATTTCCAATGTGACACCAATATTGGCGTAATATTGTAATGAAAATATTTAGCCAATATTGGAGGCCAATGTAACCCTCAATATTTGCCTAAAGTTGGAATTACTTTGGAAATATTTCCAATATAATGCCAAGATATACAATATTGTTCTAATATTTGACCAATATTAAATGCTACTAGGTACAGTTAAACCCCGATTTTACGTTCCCCATTTAATTTTTTTCCCCCATTTTGTGCGTCGTTTCACTTGAGACTCATTCCGATAACTTCTCATACCAGTATTACGTTTTTCCCGTATAATACTGTTTGCAATCTTCCGATTTTCTGTATTGCACGTTTCGAATTTTGAGTACCATATTCAGATACCCAGTACTTGAACTACAATAAAACTGCAAAATATATCTTTAACATTCAAAATCACATAAAATTAAAAATTTTGAGAATTTACAGAAGGTGAATTATAAAATAGCGTACAACCGTACGACAATCACTATACGCGATATCGCACAAAGGAATGTTTCGAATGGAATTTAATAGTATTAAAACAAATTGTGAATACTGTAATCGTTTTTATTTCAATCGCGGCCTTCAAATTTTGGAATGATCAGAAGGCCTCCAAATTTTTTAATGAAGTTTTGAAAAATCAAAAAATTTAGGAAATCCAAATCCTTTTATACGTCGTTTTCCATTATAAACCGAATGTTTCTAATGTTGGTACACTTGCATGAATCCTTTTAAAGATATTGTACATTTTTAGAATGAATTTATAAAAATAATCTGATGTGGGCAGCACATAAATTTCCCTATATAATGCTATGAATTTACTTCTTTCACAGTGAAAAAATAACGCATAATATCCATTGTATAATGTTTTTTCCATGAAGGTAAAAGTAAAGAGTTAAATCTTCATATTAAGAAAACGCCAATATCGTTTGAGACAATAATTCAGGTGGCGCTGGGATAAGATAAGTAGTCCTGTATTGTATGCATTTCTATGGCGAAAGATCTAAAATATTTGTTTAAACTGTCAATTTTGTAAAAATTAATTATTAGTACAACGCAAAGAACAACTGAAGCAATAAAGAATATTCCTACGTATTCAAAATTATTTTACTTTCCAATTCATTTTTATCTCCACATATTCTGTACTCTATCCTACAACTATGAAAAAATACTAGTTAATTATACTCATAATTAAGAAATCCTTAATTTAAAAATTATTAAAAATACATATACTAAATACTACGCCTTTCTATAGTGTCAACTAACAATAGCAACTACTTTACTAACACTAGCGACACCTAGATATAGTTCTCAAAGCATTATGGCATTTTCAAGCGTTTCATCCATAGGAGTTTTATCTCCTCCTTTCTAACTCCATGGTTTTTTCGTTGAGTTGTACATCGGTTGCTTGGATGGTAACATGTATAACTATTTCAAAGCACTCAATTAACTTACATTTCGCACAACTCCAAATTGGTAATTATCAGTATTGATAGTATATATATTGAAATATTTTCATAAATAATTTATCAATTTGGCGTCATTTTTGCAAGTTTGGCGATGTTTTTGTCAATACGGGGCGAAATATTTTCGCTAAATGAATAGTCAAGCTTGGCAGATTAATCGCCAAGTTGCCAAATTTATCGCCAAAAGTTAGAGACAAACGGCGGAGAAGAGCTTTTCTTATAAATTACTATTGGCGGATTGGTAGGTGCCAAAATACAAAACTGTTGCAACATTTCCTCTCTTAAATGGAACGAAATAGACGCATGAGGATGATATTAACAAATTCATCGCTTTATATTATAGTATATGAAAAGTGAACATGTTTCATAATAGTTCATATTTTTTTAATTTTATATAGTTTTTACTTTCCTTATATACATAATGTATAAGGAAAGCATTGTGACGGGATCGAAAATTCGAATTCGAGTTTTCGACGGGAGAGCACGTTTCAAGCATCCCTGATCACGAAACGAACATTTTTTAAGTTATGTCTGTGTGTGTGTGTGTGTGAAAGTATGTGTGTGTGTGTGTGTCAGTGAGTCTGTGGAGACGATATCTCACGAACGAATGGAGCGATTCGAATGAAATTTGGTAGAAAATTCACAATCCGTGAATACTGGAAGTCTATTGTTTTTAAACACAATCGAATGTTCAGAACCCCCCTAAATTTTCGAGTGAAATTTTGAAAAAATCATCAAAAAATCATATAATTTTTCCTTAGAAATATAATTTTTCCTTAGAATATAATTTTTCCTTAGAAAACGATTGACACAAACTGTAGAACGCTAGCATTAACCGTTTTTGAGATATTGCACATTTTTCAAATAAATTTATCAAAAAATCAAGTAAAATAAAAAAAATATTAACTCTTAAGAAACATGTTCACTTTTCATATGTAATATCATGCAATAAATTTGGTGAAATTCTCGTGGATCTAACTCGTTCCATTCACGAGAAAAGATACTTTGAGTAATACTTTTGTATTTGAACGCCAATAGTCATTTATCTGCTGTAAAAATAACTTATTTCTCCATCCATAACGCTTGACCAGATTTTGACGACGAATTTGGCGGAATGTCGCCAACTTGGCGACTTTTTTAAATGTTGCCAAATGGATGAAAATGACGTTACATCAATGAAAATGACGACTAATTGAAGAAAATTCATTATCTTGGAAAGAATATAAGTATCTACTTTAAGAATAACATTTTTTTAACTGTAAATGTAATAAATTCATTGCATTATATAAGGAAAGTCATGTGCTGCCCACATCAGGTTTTTTTTTATAAATTTATTTGAAAAATATGCAATATCTCTAGCGTTTGTGTGCCATTCGTTTCTATAATTAAAATTATATAGGAAATCATCATTTATGTAACAATATTGGAAAGTCTAATTTTTTATTAATTTTTTGAAAATTTTATTCACAAATTTAGAGGTCTTTCGAGCATTCGATAGCATCTAGACTCAAAAGGGTCCAATACATATTCACCGGTCCGATTGTAATACTTGTACCGAATTTCGTTCGAAACGCTCCATTCGTTCGTAAGACCAAAGTCTCACAGACGCACACACAAGAATATACACCCACATATATACACACGCCCATTGGTTAGCGCGCTGAAGTTGCACTCGGTTGGCCCGGGTTCGATTCCAGCCACTGCCAAAACTGCCGCCGTGTTCATGCGGAGTACGATCACGTTAAACATGTGGGTCCGAAAGTCCTTCCGAGAGGTTGGTGGTAGGGGAAGAAGGGTATGGTCCCTGTGGATGCCTCCCCCACTGGGTTCCGGTCTAAATTCGGTGGCACTTCCCGACCGTCCAAACAGTTACCTTACACCTTTCTGGTAGGTCGGACGGTCTGGGTTTCAACAACAACACCTTTTTGGTAGGTCGGACGGTCTGGGTCTCAACAATAACAGGTATGAGTAGACCCAGAGAATGTCACGAAAACATTCTCTGAGTTATCATTCTGTTAACATGGCAGCATAGGACAAAATCATGCATAAAAAGGTGCATTCATGGCTCAGTGATCACGAGACATTATAGTTTCAATCATTGTGAGAAATAGCCGCGATACAATTTTTTTTTTGTTCATGACGTCATTAGGCCTCTTCGAAGGGAAAGCTACCTGCCCTCCGGGGGTGCATTAGCAAGTATGGTATAAATCGAAAGATTTTCAGCCCTTTAAAGTGAAGGGCAATACGCTATAATTGTAATCATTTGCCCATGATACCGATTTTTTATAATTTTTTCTTGTAAACTTTTAAAAAAAAGTTACTAAAAATGGATTCTGTTGGGAGAAAGTCGAGTTGAGCCACACTTCAGTTAGTTTTTTGTGTATTTCCGAAGTTAAAAAATCTTTTTTTTTTCTAAAATAAGTATTAAAACCCTTAAACGCAGTTTTTACGTTCATACTTTTTCTAGGCTGTTCCGAAACCAATTACATTCTTCAATTAACATAAATATCATTAGGGTAATTAATTCTTGGGCGCAGACAACTCATTCTGTAATTAAAAAGTTGAGAATTCCCCAGTTACCATAAAAACTGGAGAGCATCCCCCTTCATCGAAATTAAAACAAAAACTTGCCGCAACAATCGCCTCTTTTATTTTTTTGGCGCAGCTCTTTCTTTCAAAATACGTGTTTCGGATTAGGTTCTAAGCTCCTGATTAAGTTCAACCGACCGATAAATTTATTTGAATGGAATGTACGGAGTAAGTTTGAGACCAGGATTGGCAAAAGTAATTCATTTACCTATGACGATTACAGTTCATGTAGCGTTGTAGTGATGTGATGGGCGTGTGGATACAGTTGTATCGATACATCAGTACATGATCTTAAGATATATCAATATTTCCTATCGATATAATTGTATATGATACTTACTGTGTATCCCTCCACCCTTTCCGCCTTGACTTTTCTGAAATTATAATCTTGGGAGAAGTAAAAAATTTTGGTGGAATTTTATGAATTCGACGTACCAACATGAATTGAAATGCAAAATGGATAACAAATATGAGAGAGGATGTCTTCTGGATGTGTTTGATAAACCAAGACGGGAGGCAGTGGCTGTTTTCCACCAGCTAATTGGACATGATTGCCTTGCTGCACATTTGTACCGTATTGGCATTTTTACTGACGCTGCCTGCCCGCTATGTGATGTTAATGAAACTATGCACAAAGACCACCTGCGTTGCTGTGAAGTCCTCCATGGTGCTACTGAGGCTTCCAGATATTGGGAAGCCAGAGGACTATTGCAGCAATAACATTCGGTTATCTTTTGAAATCCTGTCGTTTTTCGCATTGTTTGTCACCTTTATATTTTGTTCATGTTCCCCAACCATTGGAAATAAAAAGAAAACTTAACTTAAAGTTGACTATTCTTCAGGTCTGTGTTCCTTGCACAAAGTCTGTTGCTTTACCATATCCCAGATTTTATTTTTTGTAGAAGTTCAGTTGTTCAAATATGAGTGTATATCCACCTGGCATATTTAAAAGATAACCGGCCGTAGCAAGTTCAACCTCCTTTTTATTTCCCGGAATCCCTACGTGGAGAAGGAATCCACGTCAGATTTACGTGCAAATGTCGTGAATGCCTCGTGATTTCTTTTATTAACTTAATAGAAATAGAGTCTTTTTAGTTTTCCAGATGCTCTAATGCGACGTTTTTCAAAGTGTGTTCCGCGAAACCTTTCGGAATCCGTTGCAGTGTTCCAAGAGTTCCGCTACGTTATAATTCCATGTAAATTTTCTTAATTAAGAAAACGGTTAAAATTGAAGAATGCACAATTTCGAACACAATGGACTTTTTCTCATTTTGAGATTCTGACATCAAATTGAGTTTCAACAGGGCTCCGCTACCAATAAAATTTGAAAAACACTGCTCTAACGGAACGAGGCTGTCCGCCATTAACCATATTTCCTTTTCCTTGTTTACAATGGTTTCAAGCGAAAACAGAATGGCTTCCAATTCTGCCCAATAGTTGGAACTATTGTTTGGGTTTGTTTTACTAACAGTTACAAGACCGCAATTCGGCTGATAGACTATGGATCCAGTTTCAGAAATTCCATTTTTCCATTTTGCTTTCATTAGTAAAGACCCGAGTGGCTTCCAAGGGAACAGCAAGAAGTAACTCCAAGACTTGAATTTTCAGTAATAGCTTGAATTTTGCTGATCTTAGCAGCGAAGTACACATTGCATAAGTAAGAGTAATGGTATTGATCAGAGATGAATATTCAACTTCATTAGGCAGCCACCTCCATTACAGATATCAGTATCCATGGACCGGTTTCGCATTTATTATGCGCTCTTTAACATGGAATAACTGATAACTGTAATGGCAGCGAGAAGCTTGCTATAAAGCCATACCTTTTGCGAACTTCTGTGGGAACTGACAATTTCAGTCCTTCCACATGGCTGGCATAAAATTAATTTACAATTCAGGCCGCACGCAGTTGCAAAGGCAAAGTTCATAAAACGCTCCTATAAGTGTGGTCTGATCTGAATTGTAAATGGATTTTTGCCGGCCAAGTGGAATGATTGAAATTGCCAGTTTCCATTGAAGTTCGCAAAAATTTTGGCTTGAAGTAGGTTTCTTGCTGCCATTGGAGATATTGATTATTTCATACTGACAAGCGCATATAATAAGCCCGCAACTGGTCCATGGATGCTGGTATCTGCAATGGGGGTGTCTTGCGAATTTTGGGAACGCTTCTTATAGGCGGGTATTGTGATTATTCAACTTCATATTTGAGCATTAAGCATCTAGGCATTAAAAAGTGGTAACTATTTCTTTAACCGTTGGTTACTTTCCAATTATTTATATGTGGTGTGATTCAGTGGTTATGATCATAACTGCGTAATATGTTTTACGTATTTTTTCATAAGGCATTTTGTCGGTATTCTAGTAGCACTAAGTCTGCTTCAAACTGTGCAATGCTGTTAGAATATATCTCTGTGTTTGTTTGTCTGTTTGTGCGGTCTGAAGCGGGATATCTAAACATCGTACGGCCATGGAATTTGGTACACAGGTACTTCAAGACCCGGGAAGGTGCAACTCGCCGTGATTTTATTTTAATGTTCTAATCTAATTTATAACGATTTCTGGCTTTATTTACCGGTTCTTTAGTAACCGAAAATATTATCACAAAAATTCCATCTTGACACTATCGGAAAGATTGGAAAATTATCTTTCGAACAAACTTTAGACGGAATCCGCACGATCAATAACCGATTTTTTAAGGATTTTTAAATAATACATAGTTTTGATGCGTTCTAAACTTTTCCGATTTTTATATTGCGATTTAAATTAATTGACGACCAATCCAAAGTTTATAATAACACTAAAAATTCAAACAATCCAAAGTTTAATTTAACACTAACTTCTTTCAATATCACACGCTGCTTCAAAGAAAAAAAAATAATTTCCTTAAGCTATCTATTCATCAAATATAAAAATTTTAAGCGAACGAACTCTTAAAATTTTTGAATCAGAGGACCATTGAAGTTCGGATCGTGCGACTGAAGTTCTTCGATCTGCCAAAGCCACACCTACAGTTGGTGAATACGCGCATCCGTGTAATGGATGTGTGCGTCCTGATGTCTTAGATAACGAAAAGATATGGCCATTTGTGATTTGAAAATTTCCAAGGTTACGGAGCTCAGAAATTGAGACGGTTTGAAAAGGTGATTCTGTAAATGTATTATTTAAGTAGCGGACGCTTATTTAGGATCCGAACAACGCCGGGTAATTTGATCTAGTCGCAGATAATTGCACTGAGTTTTTTAACACTAGTATCTGTATAGTCCAACTTTTTCTAATTGAATTATTTTTTTCATTGTTTGACCTTTTATTAAAAAAAATACTACCGACTGGAAAAAAAGTATATGAAAATAATTGGCATTTAATTTAAACAAATGGTAATTTAAACAAATGGCTTTTCCCGTTGGTTTTCCAAAACCAACGGGAAAAGCGAGGACAACTGTGCTGAAACACCAGGTGTACATATTTCAAACAATTTAGCGAATTTAAATATACATCTGGAACGTTTGGGAACGTAGAAATGAAAATATGTAATGTTTCAATTGGACAACTACAGCCGTTAAGTTGGGAGGGGGGGGGGGAGGATCCCTAGGATTAACTGGCTTTGTGTACGATATTCCTCAGCATTAATGGATTGTCAATAGCTCTATTGCTTTCAAAAAGTATTGGACACACATGGCTAAAGAAACGCAAAATTATCGTTATATACAGGTTAACTTAAAAATAAATTATCGTTAAAGGCAAGTTCAATATGCATTAGTACTATAGGAAATCTGCTGGGACCACGGAAAATATCGTTATGAACAAGTTTATCGTTATAGGAAATATCCGTATAGCCAGATTAACAGATTAACCACCTATAGGCACCGACCCGAAAGTTTGCAGTAATTACAGCCTATGGTGGAGGAATATCTGCCAAAACCAGAAATTAAAACTTAATGCCAAGATAAAATTGATAAACAATTATATACAATATGCTTGTCTATACTAGATACAGATAGTATTTCACAAATATTTCACATCCATTAATTCTTATGTGCAGAACTGTTTCAAATGGGAGCAACTATATATATAAAAATATTTCTAAAATTGGTTAGCAACTATATATATAAAAATATTTCTAAAATTGGTTAGCAACTATATATATAAAAATATTTCTAAAATTGGTTATTACATATACAAAATCAAACGAATAATTTTCAAAGATATATACATATATATACATATATACAAAATTATTTATGCAAACATACATACAAAACTATATATACAACATTTACATACAAATCTCAGAGATTACCATGGCTTTCAATACTATATTGATACATACAATGATTAAACCAAATGTGAATTTAAAATTAATTTGATTGCAGTAATTATAAAAAGATTTAGAAGTACTATAGATAAATATGCAATAAACAGTGAGCTAATGTGTGGTGGTTACCAGTAATAATTCACAGGATATGTTCGTTTTCCTCTAGGAATTGAATTATAGTTTTTATTCTCTGTTTAGCCCAGCTATTACCCAGAAGGTTTTCGGCAAATATTGGCATATGTTGTCTACTGGGCCTCTATTTCATCTATAATAAAGGATGCCTGAGTCGTCTTCTGTAGCGAAAAATCTAAACTTGATGTGGCCATGAAATTTGGTACACATGTGCTTCAGGACCCTGGACGATACGCCTCGGCGAGATTAAAAAAATTCTAATTAGGTTTTGAGTTATTTTATGTTTTAGAATGATTTTGAGCGATTTTCACACATCGTTTCCTTAGTGACCGAAAATATTATCGGAGTTTCCATCATAACACCATCCAAAAGATAGAGATATTCTCTTTCAAACAAATTTTGAACGGAATCCATACCATTAATAAATGAATTTTCGCGAATTTTTAAAATAATATTATTTTTGCCTGTTTAAGAGTTATCTGATATTTATATTGTGAAATAAAATAACTGACTGACAATCCTATTTACATAATTTACCAGATGTTTCTCTGAATATCACACACTGCTCCAATTGAAAAATGCTGTTTCAGCAGAATTACGTTCACTAATTATGAATTTTTATGTAAATATCATAAATTTTCTAGAATTCTAAATACTCACGAGACTAGAGATAAACAGGTTTTTCCTCCGCCCTGGAACTTGGAACGGGGTCAAGACGAAGATTAGGTAAGGCTCTTAAAGGGGTTTAGGAGCCAAGTGTTGGTATTTCTGCGTCATCAGCGAAACTGACGTCATTTTTATTGGGATTGCGAACTGGTACTAGAATCGAAAATATTATCAGAGTTTTCAAGAATTTTCATTTAGAAAACATGTTGTTGATTTTAATCGAAGAAGCTTATGTAGTGAATCGAAGAAGCGTATATAAGGCGTATCAAAGAGCATATTTAAAGCGTATCAAAAGAGCTTATTCAGGGCGTATCAAAAGTGCTTATTTAGGGTGTGTCAAATTACCTTATTTATTGTATATCAAAAGAGCTTATTTAGGGCATATCAAAAGAGATTATAAACCCGCGCAGAGGGGGAAAGGCGTATTAGGGGCGAATCAAAGAAGCTCATTTCTGGCATATTAAAATAGATTATTTAGGGCGTATAAAAAGAACTTATTTAGAGGGTATCAAAAGAGCTTATTCAGAGCGTATCAAAAGAGCTTATTTAATGTGTATCAAAAGAGCGTATTTGGGGCATATCAAAAGAGCTTATACACCCGTGCAGAAAGCAAAAGGCGTATTTAGGACGTAGCATATCGATGTGCCTAGCTCTTGGGCCAAGACGTATTACGTATCCGAGCAGCAGTTGTGATGAGACGCCTATTTGAGGCGAGTATGTGCTTTAAGTCTTTCGAAAACCTTGATGAATGAATTCAATTAATCCCTGCTTTAAATTTTGGACAACGCCGGGTACAGTTTCTAGTGTTTTATAAATGAAACAATAAGTATCATTATTTTACCATATTACTTAATTTTTTTTCAAATTCCCTAGTTCTTAAAATTGTCGCTTATTAATAAATTCCATATTTACTTTAAAAATAAATTCGATATTGGCGTCCAATTCTTGTTTGACAGGTCTTTTCATTAATGTAATAAAATCAAATTAAATATTTGAACTTCTTTCAAATATCAGCATTCAGTAAAAATAATGGCTTTATAAAAAGAACATCCATTGCTTTATTCTATTCTTAGCTTTAGGGTTCATTTTAATGGTAGTCATTTATTCTAATTTTCCATTTTCTCTTTTTAATTTTAAAGCTATTTACCCATCTAATTTATTTCAATCATAAATCCCGCCAAACCTCAAAGGTACCGCCTTGGAATCGAGCATGGGAATTTTGGGGATGAGTAATAATATTTTTTCCCTCCAGAGAGTTGATTTTTCCCTCTGCACCAAAGTACATTTTCATATTTAAAAAAAAAAATTATCGTCTGTTTATATTACTGATAAAATATAAAGCTATCTTATCTCTTCGACGGCTTTTATGAAGGATGGGATCATAAAAATTATTTATTGTTCGCAAAACCATTCAAATAATTTTGAAAGAATAAAGCGATAACGAATAATTGGTCATTTTTCATTATGGATATTGCCTGTTAAACAAATTGAATCATATTTATTTGCTGCATGAATTAAATTATGTTTGAAATGGTTGTACGAAACGGATTTGAAAATCATGTTTGTTTAAATCCTAAATCATTTTGTCATATTTTTACTTTCCCTACAATGCATTGTAATGTATAGGGAAAGTATTGGAATCGTGTAGAAAATCGCAAATAGAGTTTTCGATGGATCTATACGTTTCGAGTTTTCTAAAACCCGTAAAAACAATTTTTAGCGTGACGCTATGTGTGTATGTGTGTGTGTGTGTGTATGTGCCTGTCTGTTTGTGCTATGTAAATATGTATCCGCTGTAACCCAACAAAAACTAATTGGCCTAATTCCACAAAATTTGGAAGATATGTCACTTGAAGGTTAATGTGCTAATTAGATTTTGGTACAATTCGGAAAAAATATAGAAACTGCCTTTTTTGCCGACAGGTCCCCCTCAAAAATCATAAAAATCTGAAATAAAAGACAACATATGCTCCAAATGTATCAATTAAATGCTTGTTTTACCCGTAATTTTTGATGAAGTAAGTAATAAGTCTCCTTTGAAAATGCGTCCAGTTGTCAATTAAAAATTAAAACTGCAAATTTAGTGTAATTTTAAATAATTATCTGTGTTATCTTGTGAAATTAAACTCAATTTAATGAATTGTGAAAGAAATAAAGAGAAACGGAATTTCACTCTGTTGTGAAAGTCATGTTCTGCCCACGTTAGATATTTATTTAAATGCACAACTTTTAATAACATTACTTAATCTAGACGCTTCTAAACAGAGTTTGTTTGGTTATTTTGAAAGTGTAAAAAGTCTCCCTTATTTCTTTCCTTGCATACATAGTATAATGTATAGGGAAAGTGTGACGGGGTCTAAAACTCGAATTTGAGTTTTGGACGGAACTCTCTCTCTCTCTCTCTCTCTCTCTTCTCTCCCCTGTCCCCCTCCCTCTCCCGCTCTCTCTCCTCCCTCTCTCCCCCCCTCTCTCTCTATGTGTGTGTGCACCTGTATGTGTGCGTGTATGGTTGTATGTATGGTTGGATGTATGTGGATGCGATATGTCACAAACGAATAAAGCTTTTCGAGCGAAATTTGGTACGATTATTACAAACTGTGAATACTGGGGCCCCATTGATTTTCAATGCTATTGAACTTGCGAAAAACTTCATTTTTGGAAGGAATATTTGAAAAAATCAGAAAAATATTAAGACACACAATAATGTTAAATATATAACCATTTTATGCGAAAATTGTCATTAGAAAATATGACTGACACAAGCTTTAAAATGCTAGCATGGTCCATTCGAGAAATATTGCACTTTTTCAAATAGTATCTAAATAATTGCTAAAACTATTAATATCATTCTCGTGGATTTAGCCCTTTTTTCCGCATGTATGTAATACCTGGTGATAAATTTGGCAACTTGGAAGACTATTTTGTCGAAATATCGTCAACTTGGCGACTTTTTGAAAATGACGCCAAATTGACGAAAATGTCGACAAATTGGCAGAAATTAATCTACATTTTATTATTTGTGCGTCATTTGATGAATTAATTTTTAAATATTTTAATATATGAACTTATGCTTATAGTGGACTAGCAGCGATTTCCCGGCGTTGCTCGGGATTTAAGACGCAAAACTCTGATAAAAATTACACCGGAACATACAGGGCCGTGAATATTATTGTTTTTTCACTGAGAAAGAAGTAAATTCATTGCATTATGTAAGAAAAAAATTATTGCATTAGTCATAGCTGCTTCCGGCACGCCCTTTGCAGCTAGGCCCTCCGGACAGCGTCTCGGAATATGATTATTAGGTGTCCACAATTGATGTACAATCAATATGTACAGTTTGAAATATGTACAGTTTGAAAGGAAAACTAAAATGATTCTTAAACGCTAGGCAACAATGCAAATGTTAACAAATTAAATGACATTATCCTAATTTGTTAGGTTTTACTGCAATTCTTGCTTGTAAACCACATTTTTTTATTTTCTTCCCGGAGCTAAAACATACAAATTTTGTGAAGTTCCTACTCTTGAGCATACCACATACAATTGGCCACGAGAGAAGCAAGAGCTTTTTAAATCCATGCCTGCAAACTTAAGGGTTTGTCTTTGAGATTTGTTGATGGTCATGGCAAATGCAAGTCTAAACTCGATTGAAGCTAAATGGTAAGGTCGGTTGGTATCAACGGTATGCGAGGTATGGATACGTCCTCTCCTCTTCTATGACATTTGGTAAAATATTTTTGACACAGAGCCGTGTTCCATTGCATAGTTTTGGTGGGTCTAGATTCAGCAGAAGCATTATTGGTGATCCTTTCTTTAACTTCAAGATATGAGAAGGCATTCCAGGTGGCTCAAGTTAGTTCAGAAATTCTAGCGGGTAATTAACAGCATCATCGGTGTCCACTGCAGAGTAAAATGACTTGTCATGATATAAAATGCTGATGATTAAATAACCATTAATCCTCACAAAATGCTGATAATTAAATAGCCATTTTGATTTCTTAATACTTTTCGTTGTTGAGTAAGCTTGTGAAAAATAAACCATGGTGATAGAGTTTCCATTTAAACTCATATTTCAAACCTGCGATTTTCAAAAGTGACATACATTCAATAAACTCCCACAAAACTCAGAGATTTGACTTTCACGTTTTAAGCCAACGATGTACAATCTTTTTCGTTGGGAATCATGGAGTTAGAGAGTAGAACTCTTAGGAAAAAGTTTCGTTTTCCATTAATATCTCGACAACCCCTGGTTTTAGAAACTCGAAACTTGAAATAAATTTATGGAGGGATATTTTAAAGCTATCTACAATATTTCATTAAATTCGGTGTAGCTGTTCTCCCGTGATGATGAGACAAACGGAAGTTTCGTTTTTCACTAATATCTCAAGAACGCCTGATTGTAGAAACTCGAAACGTAGACTAAATTTGAAGTGGGGCAATTTCAAGATTACCCACCAAATTTCATCAAATTCGGTTCAGCCATTCTCCCATGATGTTGGATCATACATACATACATACATACAAACATACATACATACTTTTCTTCTTTATATATATATATATATAGACATTTACAATATTTCTTAATGTTAAGTTGCTCGATATATAAATTGAGTACATAGGAATAGATTTTACACTTTGTCATCCAGAAACGGACTCAGCGTTACTGTTACAATTTAACACTATAAACATTGTGTTGTTGATTTTTTGCATAAATTTTCTTCATTTTCTTACTTTCCTTATTTTTCTGTAAAAGAAGTAAAATCATTGCATTATGTAGTGAAAGTCATGTTTGGCCTACATAATTTTTTTTACTAATATATAGGTCTATAAATTTATTTTAGTTATTCGGCATTTACTCTTTTGTATTCAATAAGACTGTGTTATCGTTTATTGTGTGGTCTAACACATTCTTTATCTTTTTCAGGTGAGTGATATTAATATTCCTTGAAAACGATTGAAATTGTCATGTATGGGTAATAAATATTTTAATTCTCTTATGTACAAAATTTCAATATTCTATGTATTAAATATACTACAAAAGCTATTAATGATACAGAAAGTTCTTTTAAATTTTCTACAAAACATTACCAACAATAGAACACTTTCTATAATATTTGACTATGTAAAAGTTATCTGCTGAACCTTTACAGAACAAATAGATTATAATGTATGGCTTCAATTAATAATCATTTAGCGAAATTTGGCGATTTCTACAGGTGTAACTCATTTAAAAGCACACGAGACTTGCAGCATTTGAAAATATATTGCATAGAAGTATAAAAGAAGCCATGGCTACAGCAGATTTAATTTTTACTTTCCCTGCAATACATGGTAATGTATAGGGAAAGTATTGGAATCATGTCGAAAATCGCAACTCGAGTTTTCGACGGATCTACACGTTTCGAGACCTCTAGAATACGAAAAAACTATTTTTAGCGTGACGTCTGTGTGTGTGTCTGTGTGTCTGTCTGTCTGTGTGTCTGTCTGTCTGTGCAGATTTTGTATCCAGTCTAACTAAAAAACTAATAGACCGAATTTCACAAAATTTGGTAGGTAAGTCACTTGTAAGCGAGTCTGGTGCTGATTAGTTTTGGGTACGATTTGAAAGAAAAGAACCTGCCTTTTTTTGCGAAATGGCCCGCAAAAGCTTGTATCCACTCTAACTAAAAAACTACTGGACCGAATTTCGCAAAATTCGGTAGATGAGTCACTTGTGGGTTACCCTGGTGCTGATTAGATTTTGGTACGATTCGGAAAAAAAATAACCTGCCTTCTTTTGCAAAATGGCCCACACAAATCGTCAAAATCTAACCTGAAGAACTAGGTATACTCAAATATATCCATTAAATGCTCGTTTAATACCTAATTTTTAACGACGAAAATAATATGACCAACCCCATTACACTAGGACTAGCCGTTCTCGAGATATTTTAGTTTTCCGTATTTTCTCAACGCCACCTTTGAAAATAAGCCCGGTTACCGAATGAGAACGAAAATTGAATTAAAAGTGAAATAAATTTAATTAAAATAAAGAGAACGTTAATATAAGTCTGCAGGGAAAGTCATGTGCTGCCCACATCAGATTTTTAGATTTGGGGTGGGGGGGTGGGGGTACTGCAAAAGAAGAATTTACAGTTCTTTATTATCTAAATATCATTTCTCCGAACTGTTGTTAACTTATGAAGAACTTTTAATTCCTTACATTTTAATATAAAATAAATATTTTCTTTTTATTATAAAATGTTTAAACTTGCAGTTAGAATGTTCAGAGTCCACTTCAAAGATAAGAGCTTGCAATTCTGTCCTAGTAGCTCAACGGTAGAGAATCGGCTGGTCAGTTCGAAGATCCGCCCTTCGATACCCGGTTGGGGCAGCAAGATTCTTTGCAAAGGCTCCCAAACAAATCAACCCTGTAGGTTAGTACAAAGATGTGGGAGATCTGAAAGTGACCTTAGTATGTCTGGCACTGATTCAGTGGACTCTGGGAGATTAAGGTCCGATTTCAAATTGGGAGGTGAACGACGGCACAGGAAGCTGACCTGGAGTATAAAAATCTGATGTGGGCAGCACATGACTTTTCCTGCAGACTTATATTCACGTTCTATTTATTTAAATTAAATTTAATTAATTTTTAATTCAATTTTCGTTCTCATTTGAAAACTGGACTTATTTTCAAAAATGGTGTAGGAAAAATACGAAAAACTAAAATATCTCGAGAACGGCTAGTCCTAGTGTAATGGGGTTGGTCTTATTCTTTTCTTCGCTAAAAATTACGTATTAAACAAGCATTTAATGGCTATATTTGAGCATACGTAGTTCTTAAGTTTAGATTTTGATGATTTTTGCGGGCCATTTTACAAAAAAAGGCAGGTTATTTTTTTTCGAATTATACCAAAATCTAATCAGCACCAGGCTGACCTACAGGCGACTTATCTACCAAATTTTGTGAAATTCGGTCCATTAGTTTTTCAGTTAGAGTGGATACAAGCTTTTGCGGGCCATTTCGCAAAAAGAGGCGAGTTCTTTTAACCCGAGTCATACCCAAAACTAATCAGCACCGGATTCGTGCACAAGTGACTTACCTACCAAATTTTATGAAATTCGGTCAATTAGTTTTTTAGTTAGAGTGGATACAAAATCTGCACAGACAGACAGACACACAGACACACACACACAGACGTCACGCTAAAAATAGTTTTTTCGTATTCTAGAGGTCTCGAAACGTGTAGATCCGTCGAAAACTCGAGTTGCGATTTTCGACATGATTCCAATACTTTCCCTATACATTACCATGTATTGCAGGGAAAGTAAAAATAACACCAGGAAGCTTATCAGCGGTAAAAATAGCAGGAGGTGGTCAGTCAGATTGTGGTCAGAACCAAAGTGAGTGTACTTTTCAACGTTAGAAACATTGCGCCGTGGATCTTGCTGATCATTATTTCTCATTAACACTGAACGTACCATGACCGGTAAAATGGCCGGTTGTAAACTCTTGATTAGAAAATTCGCATATAATGTTGTCGCTTTTTTACTTTCCCTGCAACACATGGTAATGTATAGAGAAAGTATTGGAATCATACCGAAAATCTCAACTCGAGTTTTCGACGGAGCTACACGTTTTAAGACCTCTAGAATACGAAAAAACCATTTTTAGCGTGACATCTGTGTGTGTGTCTGTCTGTGCAGATTTTGTATCCACTCTAAGTAAAAAACTAATTGATCAAATTTCATAAAATTTGGTAGGTAAGTCACTTCTGGGCGAATCTGGTGCTGATTAGTTTTGGGTACGATTCGGGATAAAAGAACCCGCCTTTTTTTGCGATATGGCCCTTCAAAAATCCTCAAAATGTAAGCTAAAAAACTACGTATGTTGAAATATATCCATTAAATGCTTGTTTTATACGTAATTTTTAACGAAGAAAAGAATAAGATCAACCTCATTACACTAGGACTAGCCGTTCTCGAGATATTTTCGTTTTTTCGCTACGCCACCTTTGAAAATGAGTCCAGTTACCAAATGAGAACGAAAATTGAATTAATAGTGAATTAAATTAATTTAAAATAAAGAGAATGTGTATATAAGTCTGCAGGGAAAGTCATGTGCTGCCCACATCAGATTTTTACTTTCCCTGCAATACATGGTAGTGTATAGGGAAAGTATTGGAATCATACCGAAAATCTCAACTCGAATTTTCGACGAATCTGCACTTTTCGAGACCTCTAGAATACGAAAAAACTATTTTTAACGTGACGTCTGTGTGTGTGTCTGTGTGTCTGTCTGTCTGTGCAATGTATGAATCCACTCTAACTCAAAAACTAAATGGACCGAATTTCATAAAATTTGGTTAGTCACTTGGGTGTGACCCTGGTGCTGATTAGGTTTTAGAACGATTCGAGATAAAACAACCCCCCATTTTCGCGAAATGGCACACAAAAATTGCCTGCATCCACTCTAGCTGAAATCCTAATGGACCAAATTTCCCAAAATTCGGTAGATAAGTCGCTTGTGAGTTATCCTGGTGCTAATTAGATTTTGGTACGATTAGAAAAAATAACCTGTCTTTTTTTGCGAATTGGCCCTCAAAAATCGTCAAAGTTCAAAATAAAAAAAACTACTATGCTCAAATATATCCATTAAATGTTTGTTTTATACGTAATTTTTAACGATGAAAATAATAAGATGAACCCCATTACAGTAGGATCAACCATTCTCGAGATATTTCAGTTTTTTCGTATTTTCTCTACGCCACCTTTAAAAATAAGTCCAGTTACCAAATGACAACGAAAATTGTATTAAAAGTCAATTAAATTTAATTAAAATAAAGAGAACGTGAATATAAGTCTGCAGGGAAGGTCATGTGCTGCCTACATCAGATTTTTCTCACTTGACTTCATGGCTTTTTCTATTAAATGTATACAATCAATTTTTCAATATTTTCATCTTGTGTTTATATGATAAAGACACATAGTCTATTGTTATCTACCACGACTGCTCATTTGACCGGAAGAAAAATGTATTGCCTTATAAGGTTATCGGGTCGGAAAATGTGATGTACATGCACATTCCACATATTTTCATCGGTTTTCTGCACATTTCTGTAAGGACTGTTGCGGAAGAAGTTCAGTTTAAAATAATTGTGTATTAAAATTTTAATAAAGTACGTAAAATTTCAAGTGTTGTAAGGAAAAGTGACAAAAACTAAAAAATATTACTAGTTAGTTTATATTTTGTTTTTACACCGTTTCCCCATTCCTAATCTTTAACCTGAAAAAATGTCGAACCATTCAAGACACAGAAAGTTCTTAGAAGAAATAAATAACATAAGCGAATAATTTTCGGAAATGGATGAAGGTGAACTTTCTGAAAGTGAAGATATATTATTTGAAAATGATAACGATCTATTAGGCATTGTGAGCCTACAGATACCGACGATGAAGAGGAGAATATTGCGACTATAACAGGTAGAGGACGAAAAAGAATGAGATTGCTCTCAAGATCTGAAGATGAGAATGAAAATATGAGCAGTATATTTCGATTGATGTCGTTGTTTGGGAAGACATGCAAATTGGTGCTACGTCTGAGAAAGCAGGATATGCAAAACGTGATATTATAAAGGGTAAAGTGAAGATTACATTTTCGTTGATAATTTTTTTTTCCCCCAATAGCCAGCCATTGACTTTTTCATCTTCGCCTATACATCGGCCAGAACAGTGAACCTCTTAGCCGTCAAATAACGTTGCCCCAACGCACCAGTGGGGGTGGGAACACATTGCGCCCAACAACACAAACATCCATGTTTTACGTGGGACTCGAACCCACAACGTGGCGGCCGATCAATCGCTGGAAACGCTCGCCTTGACCGTACGGCCACCACGTCGCTGAAATGAGCCAACAGTACGCGGTGTTCCCAAATGGTCACCCACCCAAGTACTAACCACGCCCGATGCTGCTTAACTTCGGTAATCTAACGAGAACCGGTGTTTTCAGCACGGTAGAGCCGTTGGCCCTTTTCGTTGATAATTAACCACCGTATTATGAAACATATAAGAACATACATAATAGAAGAAATAAATCGAGTTTTAAGAACCGCATGGAGTCTATTAACTTAAAGTTACTTTGTTTAATATTTCCTTACTAAAATCAATATTACCTGCATTCAATCAGAAAAATAAAGTTTTTATTTAAAAACCTGTCATTTGACCGGTTACGGTACTAATAGGTATATATTGAGTATCGGTACTTTTAGTGTTAAAAGAAGAAAAGTACTTGCTTTATGTAAGGGTTGTCATATGCTGCGTACATCAACATTTCAAATTCTTAATTAAAATGGGTATTTACGTATTAGAAACATGTTTTAGCAAATGCGTTTTTAACGACCCAAGCCATAATTTATTACTTTTATATACATAATGTTTAAGGAAAGTATTGTGACGGTGGTGAAAATTCGAATTCGAGTTTTCGACGGGAGAGCACGTTTCAAGCATCCCTGATCACAAATCATACATTTTTTAGGTAATGTCTCTGTGTGTATGTGTGTGTGTGTGTGTCAGTGAGTCTCTGAAGACGATATCTCACGAACGAATGGAGCGATTAGAATGAAATTTGGTACAAAAATCACAATCCATGAATACTGGAAGCCTACTGTTTTTTAACGTAATCGAATGTTCAGAAACCCCCCTAAATTTTCGAGTGAAATATTGAAAAAATCATCAAAAAATCAAAACCGTTAATAAAGTTGCGCAAATAGACATTTCTTATGTAATTTTCCCTTAGGAAACGATTGACATAAACTTTAGAACACTAGCCTGAACCGTTCTCGAGATATTGCACATTTTTAAAATAAATTTATCAAAAAATCCCTTAAATTAAAAAAAAATATACTAACTGTTGAGAAACATGGTCACTTTTCATATGTAATAATGTGCGATAAATTGGGTGACATCATTCTCGTGGATCTAGCTCGTTCCATTCATGGAAAATATACTTTAAATAATACTTTTGTATTTGAACGCCAATAATTTATCTGCTATAAGAATAACTTATTTCTCCATCCATAACGCTTGGCGAGACTTTGGTCCCGAATGTGGCGGAATGTTGCAAACTTGGCGACTTTTCTAAATGTTGCCAAATTAACGAAAATCTCGCCAAACGGATAAAAATGACACTAAATCAATGAAAATGATGACTAATTGACGAAAATTAAATATCTTGGAAAGAATATAAATATCTACTATAAGAAAAACCTATTTCACTTTCCCTGCAACACTTGGTAATGCATAGGGAAAGTATTGGAATCATGTCGAAAATCGCAACTCGAGTTTTCGACGGATCTACACGTTTCGAGACTTCTAGAATACGAAAAAACTATTTTTAGCGTGACGTCTGTGTGCGTGTCTATGTGTCTGTCTGTCTGTTTGTGTGTCTGTCTGTGCAGATTTTGCATTCACTCTAACTAAAAAACTAATTGACCGAATTTCTCAAAATTTGGTAGGTAAGTCACTTGTGGGCGAATCTGGTGCTGATTAGTTTTGGGTACGATTCGGGATAAAAGAACCCGCCTTTTTTTACGAAATAGCCCGCAAAAGCTTGTATCCACTCTAGCTGAAAATTAAATGAAACTGAATTTCACAAAATTTGGTAGATAAGTCGCTTGTGGGTTACGCTAGTGCTGATTAGATTTTGGTATGATTCGGAAAAAAATAACCTGCCTTTTTTTGCAAAATGGTCCGCAAAAATTGATAAAATCTAAAATAAAAAACTACCTATGCTGAAATATATCCATTAAATGATGATTGTTTTATACGTAATTTTTAACAAAAAAAAATGAATAAGACCAACCCCATTGCAATAGGAATAGCCGTTCTCGAGATATTTTCTTTTTTTTCGTTTTTTCTGTACGCCACCTTTGAAAATGAGTCCAGTTACCAAATGAGAACGAAAACTGAATTATATGTGAATTAAATTTAATTATAATAAAGAGAATGTATATATAAGTCTGCAGGGAAAGTCATGTGCTGCCCACATCAGATATTTTTTATTGTAAAAGTAGTAAATTCATTGCATTGTATAAGAAAAGTCATGTGTTGTCCACATCAGATTTTTATTCATAGGACCTGCTATTTGTAGATAAAAAAAACACACATCCAGATATTCTTTTGGGACTGGAATTTAATAAAAATCTGATGTGGGCAGCACATAACTTTCCCTGCAGACTTATATTAACGTTCTCTTTATTTTAACTAAATTTATTTCACTTCTAATTCAATTTTCGTTCTCATTCGGTAACCGGGCTTATTTTCAAAGGTGGCGTAGGGAAAGTACGAAAAACTAAAATATTTCGAGAACGGCTAGTCCTAGTGTAATGGAGTTGGTCTTATTCTTTTCGTCGTTAAAAATTGCGTATTAAATCAGCATTTAATGGATATATTTGAGTATACCCAGTTCTTTAGCTTAGATTTGGACGATTTTTGCGGGCCATTTTGCAAAAAAAGGCAGGTCACTTTTTTCCGAATCGTACCAAAATCTAATCAGCGCCAAGGTAACCCACAAGTGACTCAACTACCGAATTTTGTGAAATTCGGTCCATCAGTTTTTCAGTTAGAGTGGATACAAGCTTTTGCGGGCCATTTCGCAAGAAAAGGTGGGTTCTTTTTTTCCGAATCGTACCCAAAACTAATCAGCACCAGACTCGCTCACAAGTAACTTACCTACCAAATTTTGTGAAATTCGGTCCATTAGTTTTTTAGTTAGAGTGGATACAAAATCTGCACAGACAGACAGACAGACACATACACACAGACAGACACACAGACAGACATACAGACACACACACAGACGTCACGCTAAAAATAGTTTTTTCGTAATCTAGAGGTCTCGAAACGTGTAGGTCCGTCGAAAACTCGAGTTGCGATTTTCGACATGATTCCAATACTTTCCCTATACATTACCATGTATTGCAGGGAAAGTAAAAAAATATATATTTAATGTTGGCAGCACATGACTTACTTTGCATAATGCAATGCCATTACTTATTTCACGGCAAAATAACGGTGCACAAGATATACATCACAATGTTTTCGGTATTGAATGAATGCCACGAAATTTGAATTGGGGCCGTTTTGACAACTTATTAGTCCACACAGAATGACTTATTTATAAGCAATTTGTTGAAGGCATACATGCAATTGATGAAGGAATCTTCATCAAAATGCAATTGACAATTAATTTCCCGCGGTGATATTAATAACTACTGATAAATTCTTTCAAGATATAAACCTATTAGAAAAAATCTGATGTGGGCAGCTCATGACTTTCCCTGCAGGCTTATATTCACGTTTCCTTTATTTTATTTAAATTTAATTAACTTTTAATTCAATTTTCGTTCTCATTTGATAACTGGACTTATTTTCAAAGGTGGTGTAGGGAAAATACGAAAAAAACTAAAATATCTCGAGAACGGCTAGTCCTAATGTAATGGGGTTGGTCTTATTCTTTTCTTCGTTAAAAATTACGTATTAAACAAGCATTTAATGGATATATTTGAGCATACGTAGTTTTCTATTTTGTATTTTGTTGATTTTTGCAGGCCATTTTGCAAAAAAAAAGGAAAGTTATTTTTCCGAATCGTACCAAAATGTAATCAGCACCAGGGTGACCCACAAGTGACTCATCTGCCGAATTTTGTGAAATTTGGTTCGTTAGTTTTTCAGTTAGAGTGGATACAAACTTTTGTGGACCATTTCGCAAAATTAGGCGGGTTGTTTTATCCCGAATCGTACCCATAACTAATTAGCACCAGACTTGCGCACAAGTGACTTACCTACCAAATTTTGTGAAATTCGGTCTATTAGTTTTTTAGTTAGAGTGGGTACAAAATCTGCACCGACAGACAGACACACAGACACACAGACACACACATAGACGTCACGCTAAAAAGGGTTTTTTCGTATTCTAGAGGTCTTGAGAGGTGTAGATCCGTCGAAAACTCGAGTTGCGATTTTCGACATGATTCCAATACTTTCCCTATGCATTACCATGTATTGCAGGGAAAATAAAAATCTGATGTGGGCAGCACATGACTTTCCCTGCAGACTTATATTCACATTCTCTTTATTTTAGTTACATTTTATTCACTTTTAATTCAATTTCCGGTCTCATTTGATAACTGGACTTTTTTTCAAAGATGTCGTTGAGGAAATACGAAAAAACTAAAATATCTCGAGAACGACTACTTCCAATGTAATGGGGTTGGTCTTATTCTTCGTTAAAAATTACGTATTAAACAAGCATTTCCTGGATATATTTGAGCATACGTAGATTTTTATTTTAGATTTTGGCAATTTTTGAGAGCCATTTTGCCAAAAACGGCAGGTTATTTTTTTTCCGAATCATACCAAAATCTAATCAGCACCAGGGTGTCCCACACGTGACTTATCTACCAAATTTTGTTTAATTCGGTATATTAGTCTTTCAGCTAGAGTGGATACAAGCTTTTGCGGGCCATTTCGCAAAAAAAAGGCGTGTTCTTTTATCCTAAATCGTACCCAAAACTAATCAGCACCAGACTCGCCCACAAGTGACTGACCAACCAAATTTTATGAAATTCGATCAATTACTTTTTTAGTTAGATTGGATACAATATATGCACAGACAGACACACACACAGACGTCACGCTAAAAATGGTTTTTTCGTATTCTAGAGGTCTTGAAACGTGTAGATCCGTCGAAAACTCGTGTTGCGATTTTCGACATGATTCAAATACTTTCCCTATACATTACCATGTATTGCAGGGAAAGTAAAAATCTGATGTGGGCAGCACATGACTTTCCCTGCAGACTTATATCCTCGTTCTCTTTATTTCAATTAAATTTAATTTACTTTTAATTCAATTTTCGTTCTCATTTGATAACTGGACTTATTTTCAAAGATGGCGTGGAGAAAATACGAAAAAAACTAATATATCTCCAGAACGGCTAGTCCTAGTGTAATGGAGTTGGTCTTATTCTTTTTTTCGTTAAAAATTACGTATTAAACAAGCATTTAATGGATATATTTTTGAGCATACGTAGCTTTTTAGTTTAGATTTTGACAATTTTTGCGGGCCATTCGGCAAAAAAAGGCAGGTTATTTTTTTCTGAATCGTACCAAAATCTAATCAGCACCAGGGTCACCTATACGTGACTCATCTACCGAATTTTGCGGACCATTTCGCAAAAAAAGGCGGGTTCGTTTATCCCGAATCGTACCCAAAACTAATCAGCACCAGATTCTTCCACAAGTGACTTACCTACCAAATTTTGTGAAATTCGGACACACAGACACACAGACAGACACATACACAGACGTCACGCTCAAAATAGTTTTTTCGTATTCTAGAGGTCTCGAAGCGTGTAGATCCGTCGAAAACTCGAGTTGCGATTTTCGACATGATTCCAATACTTTCCATATACATTACTATGTATTGCAGGGAAAGTAAAAATTGGCGGTGACTACATTCCGATGGCGCCGAAATGGTTGTGCGTGAATCGCATACTATATATTGCAAAATAAAACTCAACTTTTGTAATATCGAACAAAGGAAAAAGAACTCGATCTTAAACCTGATTAGGGCTTTCAAAGAGCTATAAATTCTTACTTATTGTTTACAGCTATCACTTTCAGCTTTCAAGATATACGTATTACAATCTCGAAAAACACAACATTTTCATACTTTTTCATCTTGAAAAGACAATTACTCAAAAACTACATGCACTTTTTAAAAAATAAATATAGATTTAGAAATTAAATTTCTTCATACATATTTTTGTCGCTTACTATTTATATCTACCTTTTATAGTTTTGAAGATATATTAAGTGAAGGTATGAAACATTAAAAAAAAAAAAATTCGAACAGATATATTTTTAATTTTTTTTTTCGAGGAAAAAAGGGAGCTTGATCCAGAATCCAATTATATACACTTGTAGGGCTTATAATGAACTACAAAATCTTGCTGATCGTTTAAAGATAGTATTTTTACTTTCCCTGCAATACATTGTAATGTATAGGGAAAGTATTGTAATCATGCCGAAAATCGCAACTCGAGTTTTCGACGGATCTACACGTTTCGAGACCTCTAGAATACGAAAACACTATTTTTAGCGTGACGTCTGTGTGTGTGTCTGTGTGTCTGTCTGTGTGTGTGTCTGTGTGTCTGTGTGTCTGTCTGTGTGTCTGTCTGTGCAGATTTTGTATCCTCTCTAACTAAAAAAGTAATTAACCGAATTTCATAAAATTTGGTAGGTAAGTCACTTGTGGGCGAATTTAGTGCTGATTCGTTTTGGGTACGATTCGGAACAAAAGAACCCGCCTTTTTTTGCGAAATGGCCCGCAAGAGCTTGTATCCACTCTAACTGAAAAACTACAGGACCGAATTTCACAAAATTCGGTAGATGAGTCACGTACAGGTAACCCTGGTGCTGATTAGATTTTGGTACGATTCGAAAAAAAATAACCTGCCTTTTTTTGCAAAATGGCCCGCAAAAATCGTCAAAATCTAAACTAAAGAACTAGGTATACTCAAATATATCCATAAAATGCTCGTTTAATACGTAATTTTTAACGACGAAAATAATAAGACCAACCCCATTACACTAGGACTAGCCGTTCTCGAGATATATTACTTTTCCGTATTTTCTCTACGCCACCTTTGAAAATAAGTCCGGTTACCGAATGAGGACGAAAATTGAATTAAAAGTGAAATAAATTTAATTAAAATAGAGAGAACGTTAATATAAGTCTGCAGGGAAAGTCATGTGCTGCCCACATCAGATTTTTAGTTTTAGAAGTATAAGCATTTCAAACTTGATAAATAAAAGTTCTATTCACTCTTCTTCAACTTGATTAGAGAGATTACTCGAAAGTTCTTTTTTCTTAAATAATAAAAGGCAATGTCTGTATGTGTGTGTGTCTGTCCGTCTGTCTTATACACTATAGGTTCAGCAACAGCGCGTCAGAGAGCTGTGAAATTTGGCAATCGGAGACACGGTGGAGGGGGGGAGGTGATACGTCAAAACCGATTTTTAAAATTTTAATTATTTTTTTTGTTATTTAATGTTTTATGCGATTTCGACCGTTTTTTTTTTTTCATTTTTGCCCTTTTTTCTCCACCATCGAGACGTCGTAGAAAAAAAAACAAGTCACACGACCGGAAAGAGCAGTCAATTGCGAGTAAAAATATATCAATTTCAAATCTCAGGGACAAATTCTAATATTTTTTAAAGATTTTAAAACAAAAGTCACTTTCAGCTCAAAAAAACGAACTTCCATTTTTAAAACCTCGCATCAGGGAAAGTTCCGAGTAATTCGACTAATAATTTACACTTTTAGAAAGCTCAAACATCACACATTCTTACAAACCCAATCTGGCCAAAACATAATTAAAAATAGCTGCAGGATCGGAATTTTAAAAAGTTATGATTTTAAATTTCTCGGATAATTCTTCGAAGATCCGAATTTCCCCCGCCCGAGACGTCACCTGTTTCCATGGAGACGGGTTAGAAAATTACGTGATATTTTAAATCATGGAATTAAGAGCGTAGTATGTGGTCATTTTAAATGGATATTTTAATTTATGGATATTTTAAATGGATATTTTAATTTTATGGATATTTTAAATGATGGGACGATGGAATGAGGATATTTTAAGTGATATTACGTTATATTTTAAATGATTGAATTAAAAGCTTAGCATATGGTCAAATTAAAATTTAAAATCTTTATGGTCATTATAAAATTTAAATTAGCGCGCGGAAATTTCACTCGGTAGGCCCGGGTTCGATTCCCGCCACTGCCAAAACTCCCGCCGTGTTCACGCGGAGTACGATCACGTTAAACATGTGGGTCCGTAAGTCCTTTCGAGAGGTTGGTGGTAAGGGAAGAAGGGTGCGGTTCCTGTGAATGCTTCCCCACTGGGTTCCGGCCTAAATTGGGTGAATAAAAAGAAAGTTATGGAGATTGTCGTGGAGGGCGCGGTAGCCCAGTGGTTAGCGCGCGGGAATTGCACTCGGTAGGCTCGGGTTCGATTCCCGCCACTGCCAAAATTGCAGCCGTGTTCACGCGGAGTATGATCGCGTTAAACATGTGGGTCCGTAAGTCCTTCCGAGAGGTTGGTGGTAGGAGAAGGAGGTTACGGTCCCTGTGGATGCCTCCCCCACTGGGTTCCGGTCTAAATTGGATGGCACTTCCTGGCCGTCCAAATAGTTACCCAGCTAGTTTGCCAGGGTCAAAATTTTCAAAGGTAGTGAACAAGCTGGTCGCCGAAGGCGGCTAGTTAATAATAAATATAGAATTTAATACTAAATATTCCGGTGCACAATTTTGTCGTTAACTATTGAATCTAACTTTTACTATACTTACTTAGTTTACTATATATTTTGAATGAAGTTAAAAGAATGAAAAGCCCAGAGAACTATTTTTTAAAGTACTAAATGAATTCAAAATATTAAAATATTGAAATTATGTTTATATATCCATAATCTGGACGCAATTTCCGACAAAACAAAACAAAATATTTGCATTTTTATCTATTAGGTTCGGGAGATATAAGCGTCCAAAATGTTTAAGCAACCCCTAAAACTACCCCTTTGGTGACACCACGAAAGAAATGCCTTGAAAAATGCTGTGAAGTTAATTTGCCCGGTATCGAAAAAGAAACAAAGCGTAAATGTTATTAATCCAGCCGTGTAAACTTTTAAATTTAATGCCTGCTGACCACAGTAATCTTTGGAAACCAGTGACTTGCATTTTACGAATACTTAAAAAGCAGTGCAACTCTCCTATTTCAGGAGTACTTAATATAATAATATAATAAATCTACTTATTAAAGAGTTTTGAGAAAAGTTTATGCATATTTTGTTTACTTTCCTTATATACATAATGTATAAGGAAAGTATTGTGACGGAGTCGAAAATTCGAATTCAAGTTTTCGACGGGAGAACACGTTTCAAGCATCCCTGATCACAAATCGAACATTTTTGAAGTGATGTGTGTGTGTGTGTGTGTGTGTGTGTGTGTCAGTGAGTCTGTGGCGACGATAACTGACGAACGAATGGACCGATTCTAACGACATTTGGTACAAAAATCACAATCCGTAAACACTGGAAGCCTATTGTTTTTATACGCAATCGAATGTTCAGAACCCCCTAAATTTTCGAGTGAAATTTTAAAAAAATCGTCAAAAAATCAAAACTGCTAATAAAGTTACGTAAATAAACATTTCTTATATAGTTTTTCATTAGAAAACGATTGACATAAATTTTAGAACGCTAACATGAACCGTTCTCGAGATATTGCACATTTTTCATCTAAATTATAAAAAAGTTATATAAAATGAAAAAAAAAATTTCCTGTTGAGAAACATGTTCACTTTTCATATATAATACCATGCGATAAATTGGGTGCCATCATTCTCGTGGATCTAGCTCATTCCATTCATGAAAAAAGATACTTTGAGTAATACTTTTGTATTTGAACGCCGATAGTCATTTATCTGCTGTAAGAATAACTTATTTCTCCGTCCATACCGCTTGGCGAGATTTTGGCGACGAATTTGGCGGAATATCGCCAACTTGGCGACATTTTTAATTGTTGCCAAATTAACAAAAATCTCGCCAAATGGATAAAAATGACGCTAAATCAATGAAAATGACGACTAATTGAAGAAAATTCAATATCTTGGAAAGAGTATAAGTATCTACTATAAGAATAACATTTTTTTAACTGTAAAAGTAGTAAATTCATTGCATTATATAAGGAAAGTCATGTGTTGCCCACATCAGATCTTTTTATTTAATAATCCTTTCATACTGCGTTCCACACGTTTCAATGGCGAATGCTCATTAAATACCACACATGAGCGTCTATAGAACTTTTTTTAGGAGGGGGCAAATCACTAACGTCAGTAGGGAAATTCAAGGGTAAGATATACAGCATCCACTAGCCTGATGCCCACCTTTGTGACCTTGAACATCCAAGGGGGGGGGGGTGCCCCCTCTTGATCCCCTATAGGCGCCCATGCATACACACATCATATAAGTTCTGAATATCAAAAACCGTTTCCAATTTAAGCATATTAATGAAACGGCTTAAATTGTTTAGAGTTTTTGAAAATTCTTTTGTATCGTCATCACTAGTTCGAATTTTCGATTTTTTCTTTAACCTGGAAGCTATCCGAAATTTGGGCTCGAGTGGAAGTGCTTGATAATTTTGAAAAGTGATATTGATTTTTTTTTTTAATTATTCCTTGCATCGTCACCCCCTAATTCGAATTTCTGAGATAGTAGGTTTTTTACATTGACCTGGCCAAAACAAAGATTCTAACTAGAAGTGCTCTATAATTAATAAAAGTGGTTTTGAGTTTTTACTTGAGTGTGACGGGGTCGAGAATTCGAATTCGAGATTTCGACGGGGGAGCACGTTTCAAGCATCCCTGATCACGAATCGAAAATTTTTGAGATGATGTCTGTGTGTGTGTGTGTGTCAGTGAGTCTGTGGAGACCTTATCTCACGAACGAATGGAGCGATTCCAATGAAATTTGGTACAAAAATCACAATCCATGAATACTGGAAGCCTATTGAAACACAATCGAATGTTCAGAACCCCCTAAATTTTCGAGTGAAATTTTGAAAAAATCATCAAAACATCAAAACCTTTAATAAAGTTACGCAAATAGACATTTCTGATGTAATTTTTCCTTAGAAAACAATTGACATAAGCTTTAGAACGCTAGCATGAACCGTTCTCGAGATATTGGGCATTTTTCATATAAATTTATCACAAAATCCCATGAATGAAAAAAAATATTAACTGTTAAGAAACATGTTCACTTTTCATATGTAATATCATGCGATAAATTTGGTGACATCATTCTCGTGGATCTAACTTGTTCCATTCACGAGAAAAGGTACTTTGAGTAATACTTTTGTATTTGAGCGCCAATAGTCATTGATCTGCTCTAAGAATAACTTATATCTCCGTCTATAACGCTTGGCAATATTTTGGTGACGACTTTAGCGGAATGTTGCCAACTTGACGACATTTTTAAATGTTGCCAAATTAACGAAAACTCGCCAAATGGATAAAAATAACGCTAAATCAATGAAAATGACAACTAATTGAAGAAAATTCAATATCTTGGAAGGAATATAAGTGTCTACTATTAGAATAACATTTTAACTGTAAAAGTAGTAAATTCATTGCTTTATATAAGGAAAGTCATGTGCTGCCCACATCAGATTTTTTTTATTATTCCTTTGCAATGTCACCTCTCGTTTGAATTTTTAAAATATTAGATTTTCTCCTTTGTTTTGAAACTGAGACAGATTAAATGACACCAAAATCAAGATCCTAGCAGTGGTGGAAGTGCTCGATAATTTTGTTACATCACCCCCTAACTCACTCAACTCACTCAAAAGCATGTTATGTAGATATTAAATAAAGTATTATTAAAGAAAATATGTTATACTCTGTCTTTTCTTCTGGCATTTGTGTATCCCTCTAGGGAGAAGTCTTAGATGTTGGATGCAAATCAAATGCATGGCGATTCAATGTCTTAGCCTCCAAATTCCAGGCATAACATTGTTTGCACAAGTCTACAGACTGCAGTTTTCGATAATTATCAAATGCAGTTTGAGATCAAGTTATCTTTCCAACTGTCTATTAATGCTCAGTGGTAAATTCTACGTTTCCGCTTTTTACTAATTAGCTAAATAAAACTGTGAACAGCAGGCTGTCCATTAACCGCACGCTGAAAAATGTCGTTAGAATGAATAGTTTAAGATACAATTAAATTCAAGTGGCTATTGCGGTATTATTTGCCAATTAAAATTGTTCTTCGAGGGAAAATGCATTTTGAAATTCAGAATAGAAAACTGAAATATCAAAAATAATTCACAATAAGTAAAACTGATGCGTGTGAGAATATAGCATTCAATACTTCCCTGAAGACAGAAAGTAGGTTAATTAGGTGACTATGATTGTTTCAAAGGCGTTTTAAGGCTCTCTGAGGCCGAAAGAAGAGCACACAGTACCTAGGCAGTTCGTTCTTTCTGATGTTAAGAGCGCACTGTTTTTTTTTCCGAGGAAGAGGGTTTAAATTTTTAAATCTTTAAATCGAAGCAATTTTCGTCTCTCTCTCTCTCTCTCTCTCTCTCTCTATATATATATATATATATATATATATATATATATATATATATATATATATACATATATACATATATATATATATATATATATATATATATATATATATATATATATATATATATATATATATATATATATATATATATATATATATATATATATATAAATTAGTAAATCCAATGTTAGAATGTAAGTAGTAACTCATAATACACTATTCCAAAATTTTCTACAAAATACAAAGAAATAAAAGAAATTAAGACATAAAGAGGAAATAATAAAGCGTAATGCAGGTCTTAAAGACAAAGACAATCAACAAATTTCAAAGATGGGGAATGAAAATAGGAAAACAAAAAAATCAAGCAAAAAAACTTGCACATGGAAGAGCTTTAGGCTTAAGATGAGTTCATTTCGAAAAAATTCTCGTCAAGTCCATATATCCCTTCGAAATGAACACAAAAATGCTTGTTTCTGAAACACAAGATAGATTTTATCTATAAACTTGTGTTATATGGACGACAAGCATATAGATTGGAAAAATAAAGGAAACATAAATACCTTAAAATACACTTCATTAGTACAACCATGACGAGCAAAATATGACTAGACCAATGTTGCCATATGCAGAAATTAAAAGATGTGATTTGCTGTTGCCAAAGAGAGTAATAAAAACTGTACTGCGTAAAAGCAATTAAATGAGATATTCAACAGTTAAATCTTCAAGATAAAAAGATGAAAATATAATTTCAAGAGAATGAAGAAGCACGGCTAAGATAAGATACTAAGGAGAGATTATGAGAATTTTAGGCTAATCGAAACTTATTTACTATACCATTTACTAAATATGCAGGATATTTATACATTTTACTGGTAATTTTGAGGTTATTAATGTGCAAAGCATGAAATTGTTTATCTGATAATCTATAAATTCTAAAAAGTTGATTAAGTATAATATTTCTAAACAATTGAATCGAGTTGCAGGAATTAAAAGGTAATAATTTATTAATATTAAATTTAAAAAAATCTTTTTTATCATATAAATTAGTAACTAGCCCATGAGCAGGTTCTATAATTAGATTTAAATCCAAATAATAAATATTATTACTAATAGTAGTTTCATTAGGTATTAATTCCAAATTATCCGGATAGAAATCTATATCTATGACATAGTTATCAGTAAATACAAGACAAATCAGATCATCTACATATCTGTAAATTTTATAATCTGTTGAAGTAAAGAATTTTTCATATTGATATAGGTATAAATTAGCTAACATACTGCTACTACAGCCACCTATATATATATATATATATATATATATTACTACAGCCATATATATATATATATATATATATATTTATTGTGGAATTATTTTGCAGATTTGGTTCAAAGCTCATTGGCAAAATCTTTTTTCCACCTTTCTGATAATATCTAAACGAAGACTCTGTTATCACGTTTTCAATCGTTGCCAATCCGATTTGAGTAAAAAATCATTCAAAATTGCGCTTCAACATAAAATAATTATAAGACTGCTTTGAATTTTTGTTTCAAATCTCGCCGAAGTGCAACATTACAGAAACTCAGATACAGAGTTTGGCGGCTACCAGTAGCTTCGATTTTTTTGTTTTTGTTTTTTGTTGTTGTTGCACGCGACACAGGCAGATCCAAACACACCGACAGACATCTTCTTTTATTGTGTAAGAACATCATATCAGAGAGAATGAATGAAATGAGTTTGTTTTAGTTGGATCCTTGCCAGAGATCTGGTTGCGAAAAGATAGCTGTGGCTAGGTGCTATTAGTACAGTTGCATGTGTTGCACTCAGACGTTGGAAAAACAAGATAGAAACAATTTTCTTTCTACAATTTTATCATTGGTTCTGATTTATCATGAATGAATTTAATCAAACCATTCATAACATAGCATCTTGCAGACATTCCACACTAAAAAGTCTGGGCGCGGTAGCCCATTGGTTAGCGCGCTGGAGTTGTACTCGGTAGGCCCGGGTTCGATTCCAGCCACTGCCAAAACTGCCGCCGTGTTCATGCGGAGTACGATCACGTTAAACATGTGGGTCCGAAAGTCCTTCCGAGAGGTTGGTGGTAGGGGAAGGAGGGTACGGTCCCTGTGGATGCCTTCCCCACTGGGTTCCGGTCTAAATTGGGTGGCACTTCCCGACCGTCCAAAGAGTTACCTTACACCTTTCAGGTAGGTCGGACGGTCTGGGTTTCAACAACAACAACACTAAAAAGTCTAATGTAGGCAGCAGACGACTTTCCCTACAGATTCAAATTCATTTTCTCTTTATTTTTTTAATAATTCATAAAATGGAGTTTAATTGCAAAAACAAACACGGATAATTACTTGAAATGACACTGAATTCCCACTTTTATATCAATTTTCGTTTTCATTTGGTAACTAATCTCAAAATCAGCGTAGCAAAAATTGCGAAAAAACTAAAATACCTCAGAAATAGCCAGTCCTAGAGTAACAGGGTTGGTCTTTTTCTTTCATCCTCAAATATTACGTATAAAGCAAGCATTTATATAATACATTTGAGCATACGTTGTCTTTTATTTTAGATTTTGACGCTTGTTGCCGGACATTTTGCAGAATACAAGACAAGTTTTTTTTTGTTTGAATCGTATCAAAATCTAATCCGCACCAGGGTAGCCCACAAGTGATTTATCTACCAAATTTTATGAAATTCGGTTCATTAGTTTTTGAGTTAGAGTGGATACATACATTGCACAAACAGACAAATCCACAGATACACACACGCAGTCGTCACGTCAAAAATAGTGTTTTCATACTCTAGAGATTCCAAAACGTGTAGATCCGTTGAAAACTCCAGTTGCAATTTTCGACATAATTCGAATACTTTCCCTGTACATTAGTATGTGCTGTAGGGAAAGTAAAAATCTGATGTGGGCAGCACATGACTTTCCCTGCAGACTTATATCCACGTTCTCTTTATTTTAATTAAATTTAATTCACTTTTAATTCAATTTTCATTCTCATTTGGTAACTGGACTTATTTTCAAAGGTGGCGCAGAGAAAATACTAAAAACTTAACTATCTCGAGAACGGCTAGTCCTAGTGTAATGGGGTTGGTCTTATTTTTTTCTTCGTTAAAAATTACGTATAAAACAAGCATTTAATGGATATATTTAGGCATACGTAGTTTTTATTTTAGATTTTAACGATTTTTGCGGGCCATTTCGCAAAAAAAGGCGGGTTCTTTTATCCCGAATCATACCCAAAACAAATCAGCACCAGACTCGCCCACAAGTGACTTACTTACTGAATTATAAGAAATTCGGTCCATTAAGATAAAAAAATCTGCGCAGACAGACACACACACAGCCGTCACGCTAAAAATAGTTTTTCCATATTCGAGAGGTCTCAAAATGTGTAGATACGTGGAAAACTCGAGTTGCGATATACGGCTTGATTCCAATACTCTCTCTATACATTATCATGTATTGCAGGGAAAGTAAAATCTGATGTGGGCAGCACATGACTTTCCCTGCAGACTTAAATTTATTTTTTCTTTATTTCTTTAATAATTCATAAAATTAAATTTAATTGCACAGAATAACACTGAATTTGCTCTTTTAATTCAATGTTTGTTTGTTTTTATTTGGTAACTGGATATTTTTTTCAAAAGCGTCGTAGTATAAATGCGAAAAATATCAAATATCTTGGGAACGGTTAGTTTTATAGTAATGAGGTTGGTTGGTCTTATTTTGTTTCTTATTAGACTATTTATCTTATTATACTTATTATATTATTTTGTTTCTTATTAAAAATTACGTATAAAACAAGCATTTAATAGATATATTTGAGCATACGTAGTTTTTACTTTCCCTGCAATACATGGTAATGTATAGGTAAAGTATTGGAATCATGCCGAAATTCGCAACTCGAGTTTTCGACGGATCTACACGTTTCGAGACCTCTAGAATACGTAAAAAATATTTTTAGCGTGACGTCTGTGTGTTTGTCTGTTTGTCTGTCTGTGTGTCTATCTGTGTGTCTGTCTGTCTGTGTGTCTGTTTGTCTGTCTGTGCAGATTTTGTATCCACTCTAACTAAAAAAGTAATTGACCGAATTTCATAAAATTTGGTAGATAAGTCACTTGTATTCGAATCTGGTGCTGATTAGTTTTGGGTACAATTCGGGATAAAAGAACCCGCGTTTTTTTACGAAATGGTCCGCAAACGCTTGTATCCACTCTAGATAAAAAACTAATAAACCGAATTTAACAAAATTCGGTAGATAAGTCTCTTGTGGGTTACACTGGTGCTGATTAGATTTTGGGATGATTTGAAAAAAAAATAACCTGCCTTTTTTTTTGCAAAATGGCCCCCAAAATCGTCAAAATCTAAAATAAAAAACTACGTATGCTCAAATATATCCATTAAATGCTTGTTTTATACGTAAATTTTACCGAAGAAAAGAATAAGACCAATCCCGTTACACTAGGACTAGCCGTTCTCGAGATATTTTAGTTTTTTCGTATTTACTCTACGCCACCTTTGAAAAGAAGTCCAGTTATCAAATGAGAACGAAATTTGAATTAAAAGTGAATTAAATGTAATTCAAATAAAGAGAACGTGAACATAAGTCTGCAGGGAAAGTCATGTGCTGCCCACATCAGATTTTTTATTTTAGATTTGGACGACTTTTACGGGCATTTCGCAAAAAAAAAAAAAAAAAAAAAGGCAGGTTATTTTTTTTCGAATCGTACTAAAATCTAATCAGCACCAGGGTCACACACAAGTGACTTACTTACCAAATTCTATGAAATTCGGTCTATTATTTTTTGAGTGGATACTTACATTGCACAGTTAGACACACATACAGACGTCACACTAAAAATAGTGTTTTTGAGTTCTAGAGGTCCCAAATCGTGTTGATCCATCGAAATTCAGTTGCGATTTTCGACATGATTCCAATACTTTCCCTACACATTACCATGTTTTACAGTAAAAATAAAAATTAGCAAAATTCTATCCTTTGGTATAAATATGGATCTATATTTCCGTGTTCCAATAAATAAAAGTTCCATCACTCTAGTTTTAAATTTTCTATGAATTTTTAAACAAAAATAGTAAAGTTGGTTTGTTTAATTTCTCTCCCCCCCCCCATGCCTTGCTTTTCTTCACGGCATCAGAACATATTTGCTATGATATGCAGTGACATATTTATAAAGCTGTTAATGCCTTTTTTTACTTTCCCTGCAATACATGGTAATGTATAGGGAAAGTATTGGAATCATGCCGAAAATCACAACTCGAGTTTTCGACGGATCTACACGTTTCGAGACCTCTAGAATACGAAAAAACTATTTTTAGCGTGACGTCTGTGTGTGTGTCTGTGTGTCTATCTGTGCAGATTTTGTATCCTCTCTAACTAAAAAAATAATTGACCGATTAACATAAAATTTGGTAGATAAGTCACTTATGGGCGAATCTAGTGCTGATTCGTTTTGGGTACGAACCCGCCTTTTTTTGCGAAATGGCCCGCAAAAGCTTGTGTCCACTCTAGCTAAAAATCTAATGGACCGATTTTCTCAAAATTTGGTAGATAAGTGGCTTGTAGGTCACCCTGGTGCTGATTAGATTTTGGTACGATTCGGAAAAAAAGAACCTGCCTTTTTTTGCAAAATGGCCCGCAAAAATCTTCAAAATTTAAAATAAGAAGCTACGTATGCTCAAATATATCCATTAAATGCTTGTTTAATACGTAATTTTTAACGACGAAAAGAATAAAACCAACCTCACTACACTAGGACTAGCCGTTTTCGAGATATTTTAGTTTTTTCGTGTTTTTCTACGCCGCCAAGAAAATAAGTGCAGTTACCAAATGAGAACGAAAATTGAATTAAAAGTGAATTAAATGTAATTAAAATAAAGACAATGTGAATATAAGTATGCAGGGAAAGTCATGTGCTGCCCACATCAGATTTTTACTTTCCCTGCAATACATGGTAATGTATAGGGAAAGTATTGGAATTATGCCGAAAATCGCAAGTTGAGTTTGGGTGTTACCCTGGTGCTGATAGTTTTTGGTAAAATTCGGAAAACCAGAACCCGCCTTTTTTTGTGAAATGGTCTGCAAAAACCTCTTGTATTCACACTAATTGAAATACAAATTGACCGAATTTCACAAAATTTGGTAGATAAATGTATAGGGATGGCAATGTATACGGAAAGTATTGGAATCATGCCGAAATTCGCAACTCGTTTTTTCGACGGATCTACACGTTTCGAGACCTCTAGAATACGAAAAATTAATTTTTAGCTTGACGTCTGTGTGTGTGTCTGTCTGTGTGTCTGTGCAATGTATGTATTCACTCTAACTCATAAACTAATGGGTCGAATTTCATAAAATTTGTAAGGTAATTCACTTGGGTGTGACCCTGGTGCTGAATAACTTTTAGTACGATTTGAAAAAAAGAACCCGCCCTTTTTTTTTTCGAAATGGCCCTAAAAAATTACCTGTACCCACTCTAGTTGAAAAACTAATAGACCGAATTTCACAATATTCGGGTGATAAGTCGCTTGTGGGTTACTCTGGTGCTGATTAAATTTTGGTAAGATTCGGAAAAAATTAATCTGTCTTTTTTTGCGAAATGGCCAGCACAAATCGTCTAAATCTAAAATAAAAACTACGTATACTCAAATATATCCATTAAATGCTAGTTTTATACGTAATTTTTAACGAAGAAAAGAATAAGACCAACCCCTATTACACTAGGTTTAGCCGTTCTCGAGATATTTTAGTTTTTTCGTATTTTCTCTACGCCACCTTTAAAAATAAGTCCAGTTACCAAATGAGAACGAAAATTGAATTAAAAGTGAATCAAATTTAATTAAAATAAAAAGAACATGGATATAAGTCTGCAGGGAAAGTCATGTGCTGCCCACATCAGAATTTTTTTTTACGAATTTATAAATCTGTGATCAGATATTTTTAGGGTTTCTGATTAGACCCTGTTTCCAAATGACTGCGCATGCGCAAGACTTCAATAAAGTAATCTGTCGTCAACCCTCGCCTAATTTAAATAGTAGAACTCTGTTTTAGTAGAACTTTCCTCATAGTTTTCAAATTTCTTTTCATTCAGTATTTCCTTCGAATAAAGGTTATATCATGCAGAAAACTGTGGAAAAAATATAATGAATGTGAACTATTTATTATTTTTAGAACGCATGTGAACTATTTATTATTTTTAGATTGTACGTGTTTCGCAAGCCTGACGCCCCCTATGGTTAGAATCACACACGTACACACAAAACAAAATTCTTTATATCTAATTTACACAAACTGTGTTATATTTAGAGTACCTCACCACCAAAAAAATTTACGGAAACAAACACCACTACTTCACACACCATACCTTACTAAAACTATAAATTAGCTGCACAAAAAAGATCCGCTATCGCAAGCTTCTGTTTGCAGTGTTAATTACAGTGTTGTTTGCCTTTGTTTTGAATCCCTGACATTGAACACAAAGACAAATCACCGCAATTAAGTTTTCTTCAACCCTAACTACTCAAAGATGCAACTCAAACAACTCAGTATATTTTTGAGAGTGTGGGCTTGGCATTTTTAATAAATTCCCAGAAAGAAAGAAAAAAAGTTAAAACGCAGGTACTTTCAGAGCCCCCATAAATTTAATTATAATTTTTCAATTCTTCTGTTTTAATTAAATGTGAAGCGTGTCAAATTTATTTTAAACTAAGATTTATTTCTTACTTTGTCATACTATTGAGAAAGTATTGTTTTCACAAAAATTCGATTTCGAGGTTTTGATGCCAATGTATATTTTAGGACCTCCTGAATACGTTTAGGCTATTTTTAGAGTGATGTCTATCTGTGGTCGATTTTTTACTTTCCTTATATACATAATGTATAAGGAAAGTATTGTGACGGGGTCGAAAATTCGAATTCGAGTTTTCGACGGGAGAGCACGTTTCAAGCATCCCTGATCACGAATCAGACATTTTTGAAGTGATGTCTGTGTGTGTGTGTGTGTGTGTGTCAGTGAGCCTGTGGAGACGATAACTGACGAACGAATGGACCGATTCGAACAAGATTTGGTACAAAAATCACAATCCGTAAACACTGGAAGCCTATTGTTTTTATACGCAATCGAATGTTCAGAACCCCCCTAAATTTTCGAATGAAATTTTGAAAAAAAAGTCAAAAAATCAAAACCGCTAATAAAGTTACGCAAATAGACATTTCTTATGTAATTTTTCATTAGAAAACGATTGACATAATTTTTAGAACGCTGACATGAACCGTTCTCGAGATATTGTACATTTTTCAAAAAAATTATCAAAAAGTCATATAAAATAAAAAAAAATTTCCTATTGAGAAACATGTTCACTTTTCATATGTAATACCATGCGATAAATTGGGTGACATCATTCTCGTGGATCTAGCTCGTTCCATTCATGAAAAAAGATACTTTCAGTAATACTTTTGTATTTGAACGCCAATAGTCATTTATCTGCTGTAAGAATAACTTATTACTTCTTCGTCCACAACGTTTGGCGAGATTTTGGCGACGAATTTGGCGAGATGTCGCCAATTTGGTGACTCTTTGAAATGTTGCCAAATTAACGAAAATCTAGCCAAATGGATAAAAATGACTCTAAATCAATGAAAATGACGACTAATTGTCGAAAATTCAATATCTTGGAAAGAATATTAGTATCTATTATAAGAAAAACCTATTTTTTTACTGTAAAAGTAGTAAATTCATTACATTATATAAGGAAAGTCATGTGTTACCCACATCAGATTTTTGTGTATATGATGACTACCATAAATATTAATGGATTTGGATTTTCACGAAATTTATATCTGGCTTTGCTAACAAGAAATCTTTGAGCTAGATAGAATTTTTTGAAATTTGTGCAAAAACTTCGAAATGTATTTGTAATTTTGTATTTTCTTAACATGGCAGTGTGGAACAAAAATTGACATAATTATGCATAAAATGGGTAATTTATGGTTCAATGATCACAAAGCCTAACAGTTTTAATCACTGCAGTGAAAAATAACCGCGATATAATTTTTATGTCCGTAGCGTTTTTAGCCACTTTGGGGGGTGGGGGGTGACAGAAGGCGCAAGTTACCTCCCCGAGAGGGTACATTGCTAAACTTGGTGTTGTTGCGAACGTGTAGTATTCCCTTTCTTCTGGAGTCTTTCGTCTCTTTCGAAGACCAAACGAAGAAAACACCCATACAGACATTCTTTTCCATGACGCCATTCTCACTTGTGGAACTGCGAAGAAGGGTTACCATATTTGGCGATTTATTGCCAATTTGACGACATTTGGAGACTTCCCGAATCTTCGAGAAGCACCTCTCGAAATAACGATTATTCTACGTGGTATGAGAGATCTCCAGAAGTTTCCATGGCGAGTCTATAAAAGGACTCACTACTCAGTCGAAGAGAAGTTGACGAGATACAGCTACATTGAACTGTGATTTTTGTTAGAGTTTTGAGAATAGTAGCGACTGTTATGTGAAATTACTTTCGTCAATGTTTTGAGAGTATCGGTTATATTGTAAAACTAGTGAAGCATGTAAGTGTTGTTCTACTGCATATTATTCCTGTTTACGCTGTGCTTGTGAATAAACGTGTTTGTTATCCAAAAAATGGACTCATTCTTGAATCCTGAGTGCACACACACGATTTCAGACGATAAGTCGCAACACTATCAATCCAAAGGCTTTTTGAATCTCTTTAAGATGAACGGTAAGTTGCTATAATTATATGATCATTTATTTAGACCAACGATAGAGATTTTTCAACATTTTTCTTGCAAAAGTGGCACATTGAATACTAACATTTGGGAAAAGGTAGATAAATAAGCGAAAAACGAAGATAGACGATCGGAATGAAAAAAATTATATCAAAAGGGGCAATGAGCGTTAGCAATGGCGTTCGATCGAGAAACAACAGAGAAGTTTTCAAAAAAGTCCAGTTCGAAAAATATACACTCCATAACAAAAAAATCTGATGTGGGCACACATGACTTTCCTTATATAATGAAATGAATTTACTACTTTTACAGTAAAATAAATAGGTTTTTCTTCTAGTAGATACTAATATCCTTTCCAAGATATTGACTTTTCGATAATTAGTCGTCATTTTCATTGATTATCGTCATTTTTATCCATTTGGCGAGATTTTCGTTAATTTGGCAACATTTCAAAAAGTCGCCAAGTTGGCGACATTCCGCCAATTTTGTCGCCAAAATCTCGCCAAGCGTTATGGACAAAGAAATAAGTTATATATATATATATATATAACTTATTAGATATTGAATTTTCGACATATATTATATAACAATTATTATATATTTATATATTATATAACTTATTAGATATTGAATTTTCCACAATTAGTCGTCATTTTCATTGATTTAGCGTCATTTTTATCGATTTGGCGAGATTTTCGTTAATTTGGCAACATTTCAAAAAGTCGCCAAGTTGGCGACATTCCGCCAATTTCGTCGCCAAAATCTCGCCAAGCGTTATGAACGAAGAAATAAGTTATTCTTACAGCAGATAAATTGGCGTTCAAATGCAAAAGTATTACTCAAAGTATATTTTTTCATAAATGGAACGAGCTAGATCCACGAGAATGATGTCACCCAATTTATCGCATGATATTATATATGAAAAGTGAACATGTTTCTCAATAGGAAATATTTTTTTTCTATTTTATTTGACTTTTTGATAATTTTTTTGAAAAATGTGCAATATCTCGAGAACGGTTCATGTTAGCGTTCTAAAATTTATGTCAATCGTTTTCTAATGAAAAATTACATAAGGAATGTCTATTTACGTAACTTTATTATTGGTTTTGATTTTTTGACGATTTTTTCAAAATTTCATTCGAAAATTTAGGGGGGTTCTGGACATTCGATTGCGTATAAAAACAATAGGCTTCCAGTGTTTACAGATTGCGATTTTTGTACCAAATTTGGTTCGAATCGGTCCATTCGTTCGTCAGTTATCGTCTCCACAGACCCACTGACACACACACACACACACATACACACACACATACTTTCACACACACACACACACAGACATCACTTCAAAAATGTTTGATTCGTGATCAGGGATGCTTGAAACGTGCTCTCCCGTCGAAAACTCGAATTCGAATTTTCGACCCCGTCACAATACTTTCCTTATACATTATGTATATAAGGAAAGTAAAAATCGACGTACCAAGAAGGAGTTGTCCAATTGTAGTGAAATTTCGTATGCAAAGACATTTTGAGCGAACATGCAGATGAATAAAATTTGGTGTCAATTAATAAATAGTGGGAGCTCCAGCGCATCGGAACTGCGCATTCAGCAGGTGTATATAAGGAGCGATTCTGAATCTGTGGTCAAAATTTCTGTTGCATTTCGACTGCGGGTATCTTACGTCTTTGGTAGTCATTTCTGACACACTGAAAGCACAGCGGTACGTAGACAACTTTCTACGACCGGTTGTGTTATCGTTCCTTTTGCGACACCCCGGACTTACTTTTCAACAAGATAATGCCCGGCCGCACACGGCACGTATTGCTATGAATTGACTTCAAGCTTGCGCAACACGTCCTCAGTCAGCTAGGTCTCCTGATCTCTCCCCCATAGAGCACATTTGGGACGTTATGGGAAGGCGATTGCAACCATCCCCGAATGTTGACGATTTAGCCCGACAGTTGGAGGCAATTTGGCAAGACATTCCGCAGGACACCATCCGTGAACTTTATCAGTCTATACCACGCCGGGTGACATCTTGCATCCAGGCCAGAGGTGGAACAACGCCTTATTGACTTCCTCCCTTTGTATACGGTCAAACTCTAAATCATTAAATTGTTCTGAAATTTTAATCGTTTCTTTTTCTATGTATGTTCTTCACATCTACCAATTTTTATCACAAACGGACAACTCCTCCTTGGTGCGTCGATATTTTTGTTATAGAGTATAATTAAGAGAAGCAATTATCTTGTATTTAATTTTGTATTTATGCTGTTTTTGTTTATGTTATTTAATTTTTGTATTCGCCGAATATCAAAATCCAGTCATTTGTAGGGAATGTCATGTTTTGGACACACCTATTTTTTCTCTTTGCTTGAAATTTATGATCAAGAAATTAGCGCAAATAACAACCACTGTGAAATTAAAATCTCATTATAATTTTTCTTCATATCTAAGACATGCAAATTCTGCCGTTCACATTTTTTTTTTTAAACCAGCCGAACACCACCATAACATAGCACACCACCATACTACAACTATAAAAATAAATTAGCTGCACAAAAAAGATCCGCCATCGCAAGGCATTGTGTTTGCGTTGTTAATTACAGTGTTGTTTGCTTTCGCTTTAACCGTTGACGCTGAACACGAAGACAAATCACCGCAACTATATTTCTTTAACCAACTGCTCAGGTTAAAACATCAACGAGTAAAGTATCTTTTTGGGTGGCTGGATTTGATGTTTTTAATAAATAAAACTCTTGGAAAGTGAAAGTTAAATGTTAAAAATCGGAGACCATTACATTCATTTACAGTGGCCCCCATATCGTTAATGAAATTTTCTATTCTTCTGTTTCACATGAGAAGCACGTCAATTCCACTTTTAAGGTTTTTCGTTATCTTTTGAACTGAACTTTTGAGCAAAACCAGCATTTCTTTAGGAGTAAAGGGGTTTAACAGTCAGGTCTATGATCTGTAAATGAAAAAGAATTGTTAGCGTAGTAATTAACCAGAAGCTGTTTTTAACACTTTCCAACTTAGCTGAAAAGTGTTTATGGCTTTATTCATTCATTCTGTATGTCTGTCTGTCTGTGCGATAAATGTCTTTCATCAAAATATGTTCGGTAGTTTTTAAATAAAAATTAAAATAATAATTTACATCCATAGAGATCACGTGACCCGCTTCAAAATAAAATATGGCATCCATCTTTTTTCCCAGTGTAAAAATCATGATTTTTAAAGTTTTAAATTTATATTTTGTGCAGCATCCATCCTAAAACTGATTTATTTCTGCGTATTTTCTGTGCATCTATATTCTGTGCCAACGCAATTACAATACTGAATTTAAATGATCATCAAACTTTGATTATTTCTACAACGAAGCCTAATTTTAATGGATGCAGAATGTAAACAAGTAATTGTAAGATGAGTTGTATAAGAATTGCTGAATTGTTTTCACGCTAAATTATTTAGCTCTGGAGTCTGGAATAAAAGTGATATGATTGGAATATTCATTGCTTTTACAGAGAGAGCCAGACGATTTATATTTCAATGACGTCATTTGAATAAAGTTCATTTTTTAGATGAAGTTTTCAAATATAATAAATTATTATAGTACTGTGATAACTTTAAATATATCAACGCTCAATGTATCGTATTTTAGAGATGTTTAAATGAAATTGCATTTCAATTGAAAAGTGTTTCAGAATCAATGCTTTTTGCATGGTTGATCTGTCTTGTTGTTTTTACTTTCCTTATATAAATAATGTATAAGGAAAGTATTGTGACGGGGTCGAAAATTCCAAATCGAGTTTTCGACGGGAGAGCACGTTTCAAGCATCCTTGATTACGAATCAAGCATTTTTGAAGTGATGTCTGTGTGTGTGTGTGTATGTGTGTGTGTGTGTGTGTGTGTGTGTGTGTCAGTGAGTCTGTGGAGACGATAACTGATGAACGAATGGACCGATTCGAACCAAATTCGGTACAAAAATCACAATCCGTAAACACTGGAAGCCTATTGTTTTTATACGTAATCGAATGTTCAGAACCCCCCCTAAATTTTCGAATAAAATTTTGAAAAAATAGTAAAAAAATCAAAACCACTAATAAAGTTACGCAAATAGACATTTCTTATGTAATTTTTCATTAGAAAACGATTGACATAAATTTTAGAACGCTAACATGAACCGTTCTCGAGATATTGCACCTTTTTCAAAAAAATTATTAAAAAGTCATATAAAATGAAAAAAAAATATTTTCTATTGAGAAACATGTTCACTTTTCATATGTAATACCATACGATAAATTGGGTGACATCATTCTCCTGGATCTAGGTCGTTCCATTCATGAAAAAAGATACTTTGAGTAATACTTTTGTATTTGAACGCCAATAGTCATTTATCTGCTGTAAGAACAACTTATTTCTTCGTTCATAACGCTTGGCGAGATTTTGGCGACGAATTTGGCGGAATGTCGCCAACTTGGCGACTTTTTGAAATGTTGTCAAATTAGCGAAAATCTCGCCAAATGGATAAAAATGACGCTAAATCAATGAAAATGACGACTAATTGTCGAAAATTCAATATCTTGGGAAGAATATTAGTATCTGCTATAAGAAAAACCTATTTTTTTACTGTAAAAGTAGTAAATTCATTACATTATATAAGGAAAGTCATGTGTTGCCCACGTCATATTTTTTTATTTTATTTCCCATACTGTAGTATTGAGCCGGTACGAATAATTTAGTAGACCTAATGAAATAATTTTGAATTTATGACATGCCAGATCAGATTTTATGCATAGCTAGAACGAATACCTGTCACTAATAAACCGGTTCATCAATGCTGGTTTTTGAAGTGGGAGAGAATGCCAGCTAGATAATGCCAGCTTTTCAGCTAGATAATGCCAGACCACACACGACATGCTTCTCTATTGATTGTCTGCATGCTTACGCCTGTTTTGCTTATGATTGTCTGCGCACTTCCTTGGCCAGCCAGATCCCCAGATCTCGCGCTTATTGAGCACATTTGGGCTGAGATGAGGCGTCGCCTGCAACCATTTCAGAATGTAGACGAATTAGCTCGTCAATTGAAGGCCATTTGGAACGACATCCCTCAGAACACCATCCGGCAACTTTATATGCATCAATGCCACGTCGGGTAACAGCTTATATTAAAGCCAGAGGTCCAACGCCATATTTCCAACGTCATATTTCCAACGCCATATTGACGTGCCAGATATTAATATAATAACAACCAGATATTGTCCAGATATATTATATTGACAACCAGATTTGACGTGCCAGATATTGACGTACCAGATATTGACAACGCCAGATTTCCAACGTCATATTGACGTCCTCACTTTGTGTAGATCTTTCAGTGCAATAAATCATTCAATTGTTCTAAAATTCTAATAATTTCTTTTTCTGTACATCCACATTACGCATACCAAATTTTGTCTCATTTGGATAATTTTTTCTTGGTGCGTCGATTTTTTTTTTTTTTTTTTGTCTTAAAGTGTATAATGTATAGGCAAAGTACTATTGCAACGGAATCGATAATTCGAATTGGAGTTCTAGACGAAAAAGAACTTATGAAGTATTTCTGAACTCGAATTGAACGGTTTTAGGCTAATAGCTGTGTGTCTATATTAGTCTGCGTGTGCGCGCCTGCGTTTGTGTGTGTGTGTGTGTGTGTGTGAATGTATGTTAGTGTGAGTGTGTGAATGTATGTTAGTGTGTGGGGATGCGATATCTCACGAACAAATGAACGTTTCATTTATAATTTTGTACTTTAATAGCATAAAAAATAAATATATTCACTATTTTTAAATACACGTCTAAATGCATTGTCAGTACGTGTAACCATATATAAATGGACATCAATATTTAGAAGTGATAGCGAGCCGTCCCCGAGATATTGGAAATGCAACTTTTTCACGTGGGGCGTTGTATATCGCAAGAACAAATTGGGCAAATTGAATGAAATTCTGTACCATTATTCGTATGGATCCATTGATCTTGTGATCTATCGATTCTTAAGGTGCTCGGACAAAGGAAGAGCTTTTAATTTTTTCGACTATTTTTTTAATCAAAAAATCTATAAAAATATAAATATGTTAAAAACTTTTTCAAAAGGACAATTTTCTATGTAATATTTTATTCGAAAACAAGTGAGATTATTAAGTTTAATCTTTAAATGGGTGGTAGTGGTGTGTGTGGGGGGGGGGGGAGGTACGCCACGCTAACAATATTACTATTTGAAAAGTTGCGTTGGTGAAATCAATATCCTGAAAGCAGTATTAAAAAGAAAAAAAAAATTGTGGAACACTCCATAATTCTAAAAATTGGAACTGCATATCCTTCTCCGACCTTCCTATTTCAATTCCTTTTCATCGGGGGGTTGTAACAGACGATAATCAGGGTCCGAATGGAAAGGGGGTTTTGTTTTGATTGGAAGACTGCCAGTTGTGGGAAGTTAAGTGTGGGTGTTATTTGTCACTAATCGTAGGGTGTTGCACTCAGCTGAGGAGAAAGAGAGATAAAAGGGTTTATCTTTCTACGATTTGTCATTGGTTGTTAGTTCCTATTAACAACTGATTTCTGCCGTCATGGTCATTAGACTGGTCATAAGATAATAGTCATTATAGAGTTTATAACTGAATTAAAAAATATATATATAGTTGAAGAAATATGGCCATATTTATTTATTTAGCCAACTAATTTCTTCCGGCAGGTCATTAGACTGTTCATAAGATAATACTCATTGTAGGGCTAATAATTGACGAATTAAAAAAATATATAGTTAAAGAAATTTAGCCATATTTATTTATTTTTAATTTATTTAATTATTTATTTATTAAATCTATAGTTATAAGTAATTTTTGATGTGAAATATCGTCGGGTGCGGGGTAGTGTATTTTTACGAATTCTCAACAGGAAACTTGTGTTATAATTTGAAGGTCTGGGACGCTTGATCTTGGCAACAAATTTGGTCACCTTGGCGACTTTTGACGAGTTCTATAAACTTCTCGAATTTTGTAGTTTTGCTAAGAACTGTGTTATTTTCATCGCCCGGATTCGATTCTCGTCGCTTCCAAAACTGCTGCCGTGTTCACGCGGAGTACAATCACGTTAAGCATGTAGGTCCGTAAGTATTTCCGAGAGGTTGGTGGTAGGGGAAGGAGGGTACAGCAGTCCCTGTGGATGACTCCCCCACTGGGTTCCAGTCTAAATTGGGTGACACTTCCCGGCCGTCCAAACAGATACCTTATACCTTTCTGGTAGGTCGGACGGTCTGAGTCAAGGAAGAAGAAGCTCTTCATCGTTTAGTTCGGTTGTTAACGTAATACGAATACAATGTTTGCAAACGCAATACGAAACTCAATTTTATTTTTGATTATATTTACGCTTTAAGTTATTTCTTTCAGACCTAGACCGTACGACCTACCCGAAGGTGTAAGGTATTTGTGCAGCTGGAACAGTGCCACTCATTTTAGACCTGAAACCAGTGCGGGAGACATCCACAGGGACCATACCTTCCTTCTCCCTGACACTAACCTCTCAGGACTTTCAGACCAACAAATTTAACGAGCACCGTACTCCGCATAAACACGTGCATGCTTTAAGTTTCTTTTATTATTGTTATCTAGGTCCTTTCTGCTCTTTAAGTAAAACAATTCTAGCAGAAAGTGTAAAAAAATAAAAGTTTAGATATGGGACATATATATATATATGTGTGTGTGTGTGTGTGTGTGTGTGCGCGCGCGCTCGCATACATTTGCGCTGTACGCCAGTGTGTGCTTATTAACATAATTATTTATAAAATTGAAAATTGACTCCACAAATAAATTGTAATTTAATTTGTAAATATTTTAAAAGTAAAAACACTGCGAACGATGAAATACTTATTATATAATGATTAATTCATCCATATTAATTTAATATTGAACGATAATTAGAAATTTTGTATTAGCCCCAATAAATCAACATTCATGGAATCAGCAGCCCCAAAATAAAGGGCACAAAATCAAGCCCTTTGTATAAACGTGAACTAGTTTTCAATGTCGGAAACTTGACGTTATATTAACTCGCTTGCGAATTAGTCACACGTTTTACCCACAGACATTTGCTTGTAGGTGCACATGAGTTTTCTTGCAACTGCAGTCAAACATCACTGAGTGTAAAACACTTTTTAACCGAGTGCAATAACTTCAGTCGTCATCGTTTTAAACACTTCATGACTTACGTTATTACTTTAAAGGCCTTGACAGGAGAAAACCCTCATCCTAGCCTTTCTTTATTACTTTCCTTATATACATAATGTATATAGAAAGTATTGTGACGGGGTCGAAAATTCGAATTAGTTTTCGACGGGAGAACACGTTTCAAGCATCCCTGATCACGAATTGAACATTTTTGAAGTGATGTGTGTGTGTGTGTGTGTGTCAGTGAGTCTGTGGAGACGATAACTGACGAAGGAATGGACCGATTCGAGCGAAATTTGGTACAAAAATCACAATTCGTGAATACTAGAAGCCTTTTGTTTTTATACGCAATCGAATGTTCAGAACCCCCCTAAATTTTCGAGTGAAATTTTGAAAAAATCGTCAAAAATTCAAAACCGCTATTAAAGTTACGCAAATAGACATTTCTTATGTAATTTTTCATTAGAAAACGATTGGCATAAATTTTAGAACGCTAACACGAACCGTTCTCGAGATATTGCGCATTTTTCAAAAAAATTATCAAAAGTCATATAAAATTAAAAAAATCTGATGTGGGCAACACATGACTTTCCTTATATAACGTAATGAATTTACCACTTTTACAGTAAAATAAATAGGTTTTTCTTATAGTAGATACTAATATTCTTTCCAAGATATTGAATTTTCGACAATTAGTCGTCATTTCATTGATTTAGCGTAATTTTTATCCATTTGGCGAGATTTTCGTTAATTTGTCAACATTTCAAAAAGTCGCCAAGTTAGCGACAATCCGCCAAAATTCGTCGCCAAAATCTCGCCAAGCATAATGGACAAAGAAATAAGTTATTCTTACAGCAGATAAATGAATATTGGCGTTCTAATACAAAAGTATTATTCAAAGTATATTTTTTCATGAATGGAACGAGCTAGATCCACGAGAATGATGGATGTCACTCAATTTATCGCATGGTATTACATATGAAAAGTGAACATGTTTCTCAATAGGAATTTTTTTTTTATGTGAGTTTTTCATAATTTTTTTGAAAAATGTACAATATCTCGAGAACGGTTCATGTTAGCGTTCTAAAATTTATGCCAATCGTTTTCTAATGAAAAATTACATAAGAAATGTCTATTTGCGTAACTTTATTAGCGGTTTTGATTTTTTAACGAATTTTTCAAAATTTCATTCAAAAATTTAGGGGGGTTCTGAACATTCGATCACGTATAAAAACAATAGGCTTCCAGCGTTTACGGATTGTGATTTTTGTACCAAATTTGGTTCGAATCGGTCCATTCGTTCGTCAGTTATCGTCTCCACAGACTCACTGACACACACACACACATACACACACACAGACATCACTTCAAAAATGTTTGATTCGTGATCAGGGATGCTTGAAACGTGCTCTCCCGTCGAAAACTCGAATTCGAATTTTCGACCCCGTCACAATACTTTCCTTATACATTATGTATATAAGGAAAGTAAAAAAATATTTCCTATTGAGAAACATGTTCACTTTTCATATGTAATACTATGCGATAAATTTGGTGACATCATTCTCGTGGATCTAGCTCGCTCCATTCATGAAAAAAGATACTTTGAGTAATACTTTTGTATTTGAACTCCAATAGTCATTTAATTGCTGTAAGAATAACTTATTTCTTCGTCCATAACGCTTGGCAAGATTTTGGCGACGAATTTTGTGGAATGACGCCAACTTGGCGACTTTTTTAAATATTGCCAAATTAACGAAAAACTTGCCAAATGGATAAAAATGACGCTAAATCAATGACGACATGGAAAATGACGACTCATTGACGAAAATTCAATATCTTGGAAAGAATACAAATAACTACTATAAAAATAATTTATTTTTTTACTGTAAAAGTAGTAAATTCATTGCATATATATAAGGAAAGTCATGTGCTGCCCACATCAGATTTTTTACTAATAAAGTAGTTGTTTGTTTTACCATGTGTTTGTCGCAGCATATCCTTTATGGATTTTGTGCCACAAAATCCGAATTAACCAACTAACATCAAGCGGAAACAGACTGCTAATTTTTTTTTCAACAAGCTACTTAGAATAAACTCAAACAACTTATAGGTAAAAAAAAAAATTGTTTTCCGGGAAATTAGGGAAACTTAACATAACTTTAGGATTAATGCACCTTGAATTACGAATTGTGAAGTTAATTGACTGTAAGCTTACGGTACGCTTGCAGGTTTATATCATTAATTTTTCAAATAAGATTTTATTTAAATAGAATGTGCGTCAAGGGCATCTCTAACTTTTACTTTCCTTGCAATATATGATAATGCATAGGGAAAGTATTGGAATCGTGCCGAAAATCGCAACTCGAGTTTTCGACGGATCTACACGTTTCGAGACCTCTAGAATACGAAAAAACCATTTTTAGCGTGACGTCTGTGTGTGTGTCTGTGCAGATTTTGTATCCACTCCAACTAAAAAAGTAATTGACCGAATTTCATAAAATTTGGTGGATAAGTCACTTGTGGGCGAATCTGGTGCTGATTAGTTTTGGGTACGATTCGGTATAAAAGAACCCGCCTTTTTTTGCGAAATGGTCCGCAAAAGCTTGTATCCACTCTAACTGAAAAACTAATGGACCGAATATGACAAAATTTGGTAGATGAGTCACTTGTGGGTTACCCTGATGCTGTTTAGATTTTGGTACGATTCGGAAAAAAATAACCTGCCTTTTTTTGGAAAATGGTCCGCAAAAATCGTCAAAATCTAAACTAAAGAACTAGGTATACTCAAATATATCCATTAAATGCTCGTTTAATACGTAATTTTTAACGACGAAAAGAATAAGACCAACCCCATTACACTAGGACTAGCCGTTCTCGAGATATTTTAGATTTTCGTATTTTCTCTACGACATCTTTGAAAATAAGTCCGGTTAACGAATGAGAACGAAAATTGTATTAAAAGTGAAATAAATTTAATTAAATAAAGAGAACGTGAATATAAGTCTGCAGGGAAAGTCATGTGCTGCCCACATCAGATTTTTATATTTTAACTTGTTACTTTCCCTGCAATACATGGTAATGTATAGGGAAAGTATTGTAACCATGTCGAAAATCGCAACCCGAGTTTTCGACGGATCTACACGTTTCGAGACTTCCAGAATACGAAAAAAATATTTTTAGCGTGACGTCTATGTGTGTGTCTGTGCAATGTATGTATCCACTCTAACTCAAAAACTTATGGATAGAATTTCATGAAATTTGGTAGGTAAGTCACTTGGGTATGACCCTGGTGCTGATTAGTTTTTTGTACGATTCGTAAAAACAGAACCAGCCTTTTTTTGCTAAAAAATTTGGCTCTTAAAAATTTCATTTATCCACTCTAGCTAAAATACTAATTGACCAAATTTCACAAAATTTGGTAGATAAGTTACTTTCACGATACTCTGGTGCTGATTAGATTTTGGTATTAATCGGAAAAGAACAACCTGCCTTTTTTAAGAAATGGCCCGCAAAAATGTCATGTATCCACTCTAATTAAAATACTAATTGACTAAATTTCACGAAATTTGATAGATAAGTTACTTGGGGGATACTCTGGCGCTGATTAGATTTTGGTATTATTCGGAAAAGAACAACCTGCCTTTTTTACGAAATGGCCCTCAGAAATCGCAAAATCTAAAAAAAAGCTACGTATGTTCAAATATATTAATTAAATGGTTGTTTTATACGTAATTTTTGATGAGGAAAATAATAAGAACCAATCTATTACTCTAGGGCTAACCATTCTCGAGATATTTCAGATTTTTCGCATTTAGTTATGCCACTTTTAGAAAAATGTCTAATTACCAAATAAAAACAGAAATTGAATTAAAAATGCAAATTTAGTGTTATTTTGTGCAATTAAACTCAATTTAATGAATTATTAAAGAAATTAAAAAAAAATAAATATGAGTTTGCAGGGAAAGTCATGTGCTGCCCACGTCAGTTGTTACTTTCCCTGCAATACATGGTAATGTATAGGGAAAGTATTGGAATCATGCCGAAAATCGCAACCCGAGTTTTCGATGGATCTACACGTTTCGAGACCTCTAGAATACGGAAAACACTATTTTTAGCCTGGCGTCTGTATTAGTATGTGTCTGTCTGTCTGTCTGTGTAGATTTTGTATCCACTCTAACTAAAAAACTAATGGACCGAATTTCATAAAATTTGGTAGGTAAGTCACTTGTGGGCGAATCTGGTACTGATTAGTTTTGGGTACGATTCGGGATAAAAGAACCCTCTTTTTTTGCGAAATGGCCTGAAAATGTTTTTATCCACTCTAGCTGAAAAACTAATGGACCGAATTGTGGAAGGATTTCTCTACCCCCCCCCCCCTCCCTTCCACACCCACACACATACACACCGGAGGGGGGCGACCGAAAGTCCAGCTTCGTTACGTTCTGTCTCATAGTTCAGCGGTTCTCAGAGAGCTATATGGATTTCAACGGAGCCACGGTATATTTCTTGGGGGTCACAAATAAGAAACAGAAAACGGTAAGGGCCACAGTAACGTCTGTATTGTAAACATACTGTAATTTAAACAGAAACAGAGTTTAAAGTTTTGAGGTGAGGATTCATCTCGCTGAGCTGAGTGTTTGTCCTTACCTGATCTAATAGCATAGCAAGAGAAATTAAAATAAAGCACTGCTGACACATTATTTCGGTAACAATTGTTTTATAGTTACATGCCTTAGAAGTGACACTTAAAATCCTTTAGTCTCAAAGGAAATGATGTTTTTACCTTAATTCATCTTTCGCTACATTGGGCAGAAGCGGTTAAAAAGATAATGAAAAACCTTAAAAATACACTTAACGGGCTCTTTATTTAAATAAAACCGAAGAAGGAAAATGTTCACTGAAGACATGGGAACTCTAAAAATCCACTGTAAATGAATGTAGTAAGTTTTAACTCTGAGTTTTAACTTTCACTTCCAGAGTTTATTTATTAAAAACATCAAGTTCATCCCCCCCCCCCCCAGAAAGATACTTTACTGAGTTGTTTGAGTTTTATCTTGAGCAGCTGGGTTGAAGAAAATTTAATTGCTGTGATTTGTCTTTGTATTCAATGTCAGCGGTTAAAACAAAGGGAACAACACTTTAATTAACAATGCAAACAATGCTTTGGGATTTGGTTTTTTACTTTCCTTATATACATAATGTATAAGGAAAGTATTGTGACGGGGTCGAAAATTCGAATTCGAGTTTTCGACGGGAGAGCACGAATCGAACATTTTTGAAGTGATGTCTGTGTGTGTGTGTGTGTGTCAGTGAGTCTGTGGAAATGATAACTGACGAACGAATGGGCCGATTCGAACAAACTTTGATACAAAAATCACAACACGTAAACACTCCGGCCGTCCAATTAGTTGCTCATATCCACTGGATGATTCGGACGGTCTGGGTCTTCAACCCGTAAACACTGGAGCCTATTGTTTTTATACGCAATCGAATGTTCAGAACCCCCCTAAATTTTCGAGTGAAATTTTGAAAAAATCTTCAAAAAATCAAAACCTCTAATAAAGTTACGCAAATAGACATTTATGTAATTTTTCATTAAAAAAGGATTGATATAAATTTTAGAGCGCTAACATGAACCGTTCTCGAGATATTGCACATTTTTCAAAAAAATTATCAAAAAGTCATATAAAATAAAAAAAAATATTTCCTATTGAGAAATATGTTCACTTTTCATATGTAATACCATGCGATAAATTTTTGACATCATTCTCGTGGATCTAGCTCGTTCCATTCATGAAAAATATACTTTGAGTAATACTTTTGTATTTGAACGCCAATAGTCATTTATCTGCTGCAAGAATAACTTATTATTTCTTCGCAAGAATACTTTGAGTAATACTTTTGTATTTGAAAGCCAATAGTCATTTATCAGCTGTAAGAATAGCTTAATTCTCCGTCCATAACGCTTGGCGAGATTTTGGCGACGAATTTGGTGGGATGTTGCAGACTTGGCAACTTTCTTCAACGTTGCTAAATTAACGAAAAACTCGCCAAATAGATAAAAATGACGCTAAATCAATCAAAATGACGACTCATTGACGAAAATTCAATATCTTGGAAAGAATATAAATATCTACTTGTTGTGATAAACATGCTGCATGGACCAATTTGAATAGAGTAATTAGAAAATTAATAGCAATTGCTTTAAGAGCTTAATAAAAATATTATAAATCAATTACTCCATTCAAATCAAGATCCCTGCAACAAATTTTCACAGGTCGGATTCCCATGTCAAATCAATTAAATGTTAATGGCCAAATAAACAATTAATTAAAATTATAAATTTCGTATAGTGGTGTTATCCAGATATTGACATGAGAACCTTAAAATAAAATAAATAATGTTAAATGAATTATAGTCATTCATAATAAATACAATCATTATTTAAAACAAAAAAAAAATTATTTATTATTTATAAAATGTTCATTAGAATTTCTAAAGCAGATACTTAGAGGTAGAAAATTATTTAAAACAAAGAAGTTAGATGTAAACATGCTAAATAACTTCACAAAATGTAACATATTGACAGATAGAGTGTTCTTAATTTAATAACATCAAAATATAAAAGAAAAGAATAACTCACAGTTTGCTATAAAAACTCGTGTGCACAACATTTAAAAATTAAGAACTGATATAAAATATCATCAGCCTTCAATTAGCTTATAATGGTATTAACCATTTTACTTGATCGCCTCAGCCATACACCTTATGTGACAGCTACCATGCTATTCACTATTCATCATAACTGAATAACACACAGGAATACTCGTTGAAAGAAAATCTTCAAACCAAAACTGACATCTCAGCAACACTTTTAAGGTGCTATCTATGCCTTATATGCATATACATAAAGTTGGAATCACACACCATTTTAGTCGATAAAATATCTTCACAAACAAAGAGCAACTGAGCTACAAATTTCAATTTTGAGCACAACAACTTTTTTAGTAACACACCAAAAAAGACACTGAACTTCTGAACTTCTAAAATTACACCTCCCCTCTTCCCAGGGTAAGGGGAGAAAAGAAACAAGAAAGATCAATCCTGTTTAAAGCATTGATTATGAAACACTTTCCAACTTCAATGCATATTTTATTTAAAAAAGTCGAAAATGCAATACATTCCTCGGAAATATTTTAAAACTTATCACAATACTACATTCATTTATTATATTTGAAAACTTAAACCTTCATTGAAAAAAATTAACTTCATTCAAATGACGGCATTGAAATATAAATTGCCTGGTTTAAATATCTTTAAAATGCGATACATTCCACGGTAATATTTTTAAAACTATCATAAAACTACGATAATTTATTGTATTTGAAAACTTCATCGAAAACAACTGAAATTCATTCAAATGACGTCATAGAAAAAATAACACGCCTGGATCTCTCTATAAAAACAGGATTTCATTCATAACTTTCTCCCATTCATTTCATTCATCACAATACTATAATAATTTATTTTATTTAAAAATTAAGACCATGGAGCTACAAGTAATTAAACTCGATGCTTAAAACTTCATCGAAAAAAATCGTCCTTATCTTTATGAAATCAATTAATATTTCATTCATATCAGCCATGCAGACTCCATGGACTAAATTATTTTGTTTTAAAGAAATAGAGCAATTCTAATACAACTCATTCTACATATTTTGCTGTTTACATTTTACATAGGTGAAAAATAGGCTTAATAGTAGAAATAATCAAATTTGGATAATCATTTAAACTCAAATATATTGTATTTGCGTTGTTTAAGTATGTAGATGCACAGAAATTAAGCAAAAATAAAGTAGTTTTAGGACGGATACAACACTCAATATGAATTAAAAAGAACTTAAAAAAATCACGATTTGGAAACAAGATGGATGCCATATATCATTTTGAAGTGGGTCATGTGATCGTTTCATATCATGGTCACGTGATCGCTTCATATAAGAGGTGTTATTATTATTTTAATTTTTATTTAAAAAACTACTAAATATATTTCGCTGAATTTTTTTTTATATATTTTACGGAACCATTTGAATATTGCCTAAAATTTTCGAAGCAATTTGTGAATTTTAAATCCGCTTAAAAAATACTTGAAAAATTAGGTCCCATAGGGCTCAATGTATTCCATTTTTTCAACCCGGGTTCAATCCAAAACTAATTGGGTGATATTATTCATTTATATTCCCATAGGTTCTATAGACCGTCTGAACAACATACTAAAATTTCATTTTGATTAAGTCATTTTTACGGCAGTTATCGTGCTAACGGACAGACAGACAGACAGACAGACAGACAGAATGAACAAAGTCATAAACACTTTTCAACTTTGTTGTAAAGTGTTAAAAAATCGCGAATTTGAAACAAGATGGATGCCATATATCATTTTGAAGTGGTAAACTCAAATATATTGTATTTGCGTTGTTTAGTATGTAGATGCACAGAAATTAAGCAAAAATAAAGTAGTTTTAGGACGGATACAACACTCAATATGAATTAAAAAGAACTTAAAAAAATCACGATTTTGAAACAAGATGGATGCCATATATCATCTTGAAGTGGGTCATGTGATCGTTTCATATCGTGGTCACGTGATCGTTTCATATAAGAGGTGCAATTATTATTTTAATTTTTATTTAAAGAACTACTGAATATATTTCGCTGGATTTTTTTTATATTTTTTATGGAACAATTTAAATATTACCTAAAATTTTCGAAGCAATTTGTGAATTTTAAATTTGCTTAAAAAATGTTTGAAAAATTAGGTCCCATAAGGCTCAATATATTCCATTTTTTCAACCCGGGTTGAATCCAAAACTAATTGGGTGATATTATTCATTTATATTCCCATAGGTCCTACAGACCGTCTGAACAACATACTAAAATTTCATTTTGATTAAGTCATTTTTACGGCAGTTATCGTGCTAACGGACAGACAGACAGACAGACAGAATGAACAAAGTCATAAACACTTTTCAACTTTGTTGTAAACTGTTAAAAAAAGCTGCTTCCCAGCTCACATTCGTATGTTGCTAGGACCCAGTAACAGAAGAACCAAAAAAAAAAATGACTTCTGGGTAAGAAAGAGACGTACCAATCAGCCATTGGTTACTGACCAGTGATGTCACTTTGATCCACGAATTGTAGAAAGGGGGGAAAAAGTTGTTTCTTCGCATGCTCGATGAATTCCACTGAAAAACCTCTGCTCACAGGAAACTCAGAATTGATGATCTTGCACATCTGTCAAGGATGGTAATTGAATGCACTTGCAATCAATTTGTGCCTAATCGTGGTGATAATGGCTGCAAATAAATACCAGATTGTAGCAAATATGAGAGGTCTCGTTTAGCTTTCAAAATTAAGTTTTTCCACACCTTAAAATGTCACTTAAGGTTTTGAGTGATCTTGCTAAATGCTTTTTAATGGCTTTAGTGCCTTCTACTTCGAAGCTACTGTGGGAAGAACATTCACTACCTCAGACCACCATGAATTTGAGAAAATGTTCTCAATGCAAAGAATAGTTTTCTGTAGTAAAAATATATAGTGTTAAGATGAGTTTAATTTTTTTTTTAAACGCATCGCAACATTCCATCCCCCTTTTGAAGCAATTGAAGTGATCGTACCATCAAAATATCAGTGTCTTAGAACAAAAACAAACTTTAAAATTCCTTAAAACTGTGAGTAGAAAAATTAAAATTAAATGAACTAAATACAAAATAATAATACAATATACATATAAATTTCTGAATAAACATGATGTGCGCATCAAGAAAAAAATATTAACAATATTTTGAATTAACAAAATTGAAATTTCATGTATGTTGATGTAAAGCATTAAAGATTGTAAATTCCTTGGTGATTTTATATTTCACTTTCAAAACACTTTCATATCCACTGTAATTATACTCAATGATATATTTGAATGTTCAATAAAGTTCAACAGTAAGTACTTGAGCTGTATATCTATTGATTGTTCATTTGTAAAGTTCATAATGTCCTTGAACTTATGTCCATAAGAATTAACATAAATTTGCTGAAAATGTAAAATTTGTGTCTGCATCACCAAAAAAAAATTTTTTAAACAGTATGAATTATTAAAAAGTTGTACATGTAAATCAACATAAAATATTCATATCCATATATTAAATACATAAAATTAAAATAATCTGATATCAATAATATCATTCGTATTTTTTTTTACAATCATTGTATCAATGATGTTTACCATTGTAACATCATACACTTATTTCTACATTTGTAAATTTCATCAATTTTTTCTACTATTTGAGTAGATAAATATATACTAATTAATAATAATGAATACATAAAAAAAATCGCATTCTAATATCAATTACAATATTTACATTAATTTTTATTTTCAAAAAATGTAGCCAATTTTCAATGTGAGCTATACATGTTTACATATTATATATAGACAATTGTCTATTACTACATTCAATGAACTACATAACCTTTGAATGAATGTATTCAAAATTTGATAAGTGCAAATGAATTCTATCAGTAATTTAGAAAAAAAATGATTAAATGTTTATTTTGTGAAGTAAAAATAAAATGTTTAAAATCCTAAAATGTGTTATAAAAATGAATGAAACGTAATTTTAATTTAGTAAACAAACCTGATAATTTCAATACTGATTGAGATTTTACTACAAATGCATGTGTGAAACAAAGCTATATATGAGCTTTTAAATGACTTTAATTGCAGATAAAATTTAAGTTGCTGATTGAACAAAAAGAAATTTTTATAAACAAAATGATGACTGAATGAATTCGACAGAGCACAACCAACAGAAAATTCACATGATCAGAATGGAGAAAGAAATGAGAACAAAATTGTTTTTTCTCTCCTGCGACTTTATAAAACCTTGAAAAAAAATTTGAAATACAATATGAGAGAATCGAAAAGTTCTTCTCAAAATTGTTAAAAGTTTGACAAAAAATATACTGACATAGATACTTGACAAGAAATCAGAAGGGGCCCATAAAGGGTCGGAAGAAATGAATCATTGTCTGACCAGCAGACTAAAGATCCAAAAAAAAAAATCATATGCATATTAAATTGAAAGAGGTGGTTTCTCAACAAGAACATCCCAACATAAATTTATCAACAAAATTTAGAATAATATGGAAGCTAAAAATGAAATTTATGAGAATTAAAACTAATAAGTAATACATTATATTTTAGAATGAAATTATAATGAAAACCTATAAATTTATTGAAATAATAAATGAAAATAATAATTCATGATGTTTAAATGAAATTATTATTTATTAAATTTAAGAAAAATTTTAATTTATTTTATTTTATTTGAAATATTTAATATTACCATTATAAGATTATTATAAATGTGATCTTAAGGGTGGAATTCTAAACAATTTGTTAAAGTGAATTTTCATTTCTTTAAGTGATTCGAGATGTTTAATTACTGCATTGTCATTCCGAAGAATTCGAATAATTTCAAAAGGACCCTGATATTTTGGTCTTAATGAACCTGTATGTGTTAATGCCTTCATGTAAACTTTGTCACCTAAATTTAATTTCTGTCCTTTGCAATTCTTTAATCTTTCCTGAATTTTTTCATTTGCATTATCTTGATTTTGAAAAACCTGATTTTTGATTTCCTCTTTTAATTTATTGTTTTCCTCAATAAATTGTTCAATAGATTTAGATGTCTCCCTGATTTCGGAGAACATATCCAATGGTAACCTTAGTTCTCTATTGAAAAAGAGCATATTTGGAGAAAATTTAGTTATTGAGTGTTCTGACTGATTATAAAATAATTTGAATTTTAGAATTTGGTTATGCCAATCAAAATGTTCATTACATAAACAAGCAAGAGTTGATTTCAGAATACCATGAGAACGTTCTAAAAGACCATTACTGCTCGGATGAAAAATAGAAGATTTGTGATGATCAATATTTAAATCAGAAATAAATTTTGAGAATTCTTTAGATGTGAATTGCGTGCCATTATCACTTTGCGTAATCACTTTGCAAAATCCAAACCGAGAGAAATATTGATTTAAAACATCTATAATAGTTTGCGAAGAAATATTCTTAACTGGAAAAACCTCAAGATATCTAATAAAATGATCTATTATGGTAATAATGAAATTATGTTGTTTAGTTGAGCGTACAAGCTTTCTAACAATATCAATAGAAATTACTTCTGATGGACAAAATCTCTTCGCCTGAAGTTTCACAGGTTGTTTAGCTAATTTCTTAGATTTAAATTTAAGACATTGACATAACAATTCAAAACAAAGTTTTTTGTATCAGCAAACATGCCATGCCAATAATATAATTTCCCTACAAAATTGTATGTCTTACTGACACCAAAGTGTGCGGCATGTGCTGAGTAAATAGCAGCTTTCTGCAATGACTATGGTAAAACAATTTTGAAAGGATTTGCATCATGCTTTTTAGATCTCATCTTCATCATTAATATATTGTTTGAAGAATCAATTTTGAATTTTTTGAATTTATTTTTATTTGAATTGTCAATTACTTCTTGTCTTACTTTTGAAATTTTATCATCCTTCAACTGTGTGTTCAGCTAAAATATTCTCATTAGATAAACTTTTTTATCAGATTGAAAAATGTTGTTCATTAAAAATTTTACATTATTATTGGAAAAAATCACTCTACTAAAATAATCAGAAGGATTTGAAACACCTTGAATATGTGAAATGGAAAATTTGAATTGCTGTAAATATAATAGCCATCTACATGTAATGTCACTCTGAGATTCTAAATTCAGATGGTAAGAAAGTGCCTTAGCATCACTCAAAATTTTAAACTCTGCACCAATCAGATAATCCTAAAAATGTCTAACTGACTGATAAATTGCTAAAAGTTCAAGTTTTAAACTGGGATATCTAGTTTCAGCGTCTTTCAATTTTCTCGAAAAGTATTGTATTGGGTGTAATTGATTGTCATATTCTTGTGCCAAAATTCCACTTAGAGCTACTTTACTCGCATCAGTTATAAGAAAAAAAGGTTTGCTGACATTAGCATTTTTGACAACTGGTTGACCTAAAATAGCTTGTTGTAATTTTAAAAATGAATTTTGACATTCTTTAGTCCATTTGAATTTAGCATTTTTTGGGGTGAAATTTACAAGAGGTTCAACATTTTCTGCATAATCTTTGATTAAAATTCTGAAATAATTTGTCATGCCTAAAAATGTTTTAATATGCTTATTGTTTTTGGGAGTGGGAAAATACTCAATTTTTTGTATATTCTTATCCGAAGGAGAATAACCATGTTTATCCACCTTAAAGCCAAGATATTCAATTTCAGATTTAAATAATTGAAGTTTATGTGGATCCAGCGTTAATTTAAATTGGTTTAACCTGTCAAAAATTAATTGCAATTTGTCTAATACTTCAGAGAAAGAATTGCCTCCTACAATGATGTCATCAAGAAAAAATTGAATATCTAAATGTTTAATATCTCCCAAACATTTTTGAATAAGTTGAGCAAAATAACTAGTACTATTTGCAGTACCCTGGGGTAATCTAGTAGGTTGAAAATTCCCTGATTCTGTGGAGAAGGCCAACTTCGGTTTATCTTCATTTCTCAATTTAATTTGAAAAAAATCACTTTTTAAATCCAATACACAGTATAAATTTTGACCAGCTACTTCTTGCAAAATATCATGAATATTGGGTACAGAAAATTTAAAATGTGTTAATATACTATTTGAAATTCTATAATCAATCACAGGTCTATATTTATTGTCTTCAGGTTTTGTCGATTTATTGATTTGTTTCTTTTTCACCATAATTAAAGGAAATGCATAATTTGAATTAGTATTCTCAATAATACCTGCCTCAAGAAGTTGTTGAATTTCTTTTTGAGCAATAGGTTTTACTAAATGTGGAAGCTTATATGGTTTACATTGCACTGGATAATCATGTATCAAGTTAAATTCAGGAGTTACTTCAGTCGTTACACCAAGAGTTTTGTAATTTTTAGAAAAAACAGCAAAATTTTTCAAAAGCATTTCTTGAACTTCTGTTTTTTGATCAGGATTCAAGCGATCAAGTTTAAAATCATCTTTACTAAGTTCTGATTTTCTAAGTTCTAAAATTTTAGAATTTATGTTATTAATTTTTGCAATGTTATGTTTTGCCTGTGGCTTAATGTTAAAATTAGGGTTAAGAAACATTAATTTAGAATTTTTCTTAATATTTACATTTTGATTTCTATTATTTGAAATTAGTATCATTATTTTGTCAACATCATATACCGAACAAATTCCACTTTCAATTTGAATGTTAATTTTGTTATTGGTTGGAATAGCCAAATATTCAGAATTTAAGTCAGGTTTATCAACTTTAAGTTCCGCCAATATGGTTTGCGTGAGTGCAACATTTAAATTATTAATTGTTCTAGCAAAATTATCTGATTTGTCATCATTGTTTACATTATTTTTAACATTACAATTTTGTATGGTTGCATTTAAATTTGGAATTTTACTGGTTCCTGAAGAATTAATTTTTGAATTTGAAGTTTCATTTACATTTAATATTAATTTTTGATAAATATATTCATTATTTACTTGATTCATTTGAATTTGAACATCACTGTTGTGTAAAATTAATTTGTTTTGTGACATATCTAAAATAAGTTTATTTCTTTTTATAAAATCAAAACCAATTATCTTTTGATAATCACTAGACCAAGTGTCATTTGTCACAAAGAAAACATTTTTGAAATATTTATTATTTATTTTAAAACCAAATTCAACAGTATGCTTAAAGGGAATGATGGATTGATTTAAGGTTTGAATAGTCACATTTCTCGATAAATAATTTATTTTTGTTTTTTCTCTAATTTGTTCAAAAAGTTGATATGAAATAAGAGATAAAGAAGCACCTGAATCAATTAAGGTTAAAACTTGAAAATCATTAACAGAAATTTGTAATAATGGAAGATCAGAGCCTAAAATGTCACCGTCTTCAACTAATTTGCATGAAGCAATGATTTGAGAATGATTAAAACCTGAATTCGAAGAATTAGTAGAATTTTGTGAATGTTCAATATTATTTTTAGATACAATGTTGTCATTAGAAGCATGAGTGCGGGGAATTTCAATGGATACATGGGAAGCTACACCCGCTTTTGTAGTTAAATCAGTATTGAGATTAAAAGTATAGTTTCCCTTTTTAGTTTAAATTTGCTGTATTTTGATTTTGTTCCTGTGCAACTACTTGTTGTTCATGATTGTTTTGAGTAACAGGTTGCATTTGAGGATATATTTGAGCTGGTGAATATATTTGAGAAGGATAGGTTCAATTCTGTACTTGTGGAAAAAAAGGAACTGCATTTTGCATATTAAAATTTTGTGGAAATCTAGGTTGCTGTTGATAATTTTGTTGATAATTAATGTTCCTTGGTCTCCACTGTCTAAACCTTTGTCCCTGTTGTCTATAATTTCTATGATTATTGTTGTTATTAAAGTTAAAGTTACCGGCAACAAAGCGAGATAGACGAAAAAAAGCCAGTTACACAATTGTTGAACATTGCATTAAATACTAAAACACAACTTCGTTAAGAAAATCCTGCAGCACAATATTAATAGTATTGGTCGGTTTTGAAGGTAAAAACAGCTTTCTTCGTCAGGACACACAAAGAGTGCAACCTTCACTCATGAAAGAAAGATGAACTATAGATACACGATCAGAAAACGTGACTGAGGCAGGGAAAGGATATTGCCAACGACGAGATAAGAGGAAAGAGGTAAAAAAAGACAAAAGGAGGAAGAAACAAGGGGTGGAAAACACTGAAACAAAAAAAAATGTATTGCGGCTATTTTTCACAACAATGACTGAAACTACAAAATCTCGCGATCATTGAGTTATAAATAAATCCTTTTATGCATTATTATATCAAATATTTTATCCTATACTGCCATGTTAACAAAATATAAAATTTCGAATAAATTTTGAAATTTTCAGCTCAATTAAAAAAAAAAAAAAAAAAAAAAAAACTATCTAGTTCTAGATGTTTTGATAATAAAGTCGGATATAAATTTTCGCGAAAATACATTAATATTTGTGGCCGCTATCGTGCAAGCAAGAAATCGACCAAAGACATACAGACAGACAGACGGACATCACTCCAAAACCAGTTCAGAAGGGCCTAAAACATATATTGGCATCAAAATTTCGAAATCGAAAATTTTCTTGAAAACAATACTTCTCAATGCAACGTATAAGAAAGTAAAAATAGTTTTGATACTAGTGGAATTAAACTTTATGAAAGTTAGAACGAAATACTTGTAAATGACAGACCGCAGAGAAAGTCATCTGTTGGTCACATCTAATGTTGGTCTATTTGGGAAGAATCCGGCAATTAATCTCCAAGATCGCAAGGAGGTGGTGCTGCCCAGATTGTTTTTCTCACACAGACAGCTGAGGAGCTTTGTTCTTGTGGTCTGCTGAAATCGATTTTCGCTCAATTTAAAAATCATTCTATCTAGTTCTAGATGTTTTGATAATAAAATCGGATATTAAGTTTCGCGAAAATCCATTAATATTTGTGGCAAGCAAGAAATCGACCAAAGACATACAAACAGACAAACTGGCATCACTCCAAAACTAGTTCAGAAGGTCCTAAAACATGTATTGGCATCAAAATTTCGAAATCGAAAATTTTCGTGAAAACAATACTTTCTCAATACAACATATAAGAAAGTAAAAAAAATCTGATGTGGGCAACACATGACTTTCCTTATATAATGCAATGAATTTACAACTTTTAAAATAAGAAAATAGGTTTTTCTTATGGTAGATATATATATATTCTTTCCAAGATATTGAATTTTCGTCAATTAGTCATCATTTTCGTTGATTTAGTGTCATTTTTATCCATTTGGTGAAATTTTCGTTAATTTAGCAACATTTAAAAAGTCGTCAAGTTGGCGACATTCCGTCAAATTCGACGCCAAAATCTCACCAAGTGTTATGGACGGAGAAATAAGTTACTCTTATGGCGGATAAATAACTATTGGCGTTCAAATACAAAAGTATTACTCAAAGTATCTTTTCTCATGAATGGAACGAGCTAGATCCACGAGAATGATGTTACCAAATTTATCGCATGATATTACATATGAAAAGTGAACATGTTTCTTAACAGTTAACATATTTTTTTTTAATTTATGGGATTTTTTGATAAATTTACTTTAAAAATGTGCAATATCTCGAGAATGGTTCATGCTAGCGTTCTAAAGTTTATGTCAATCGTTTTCTAAGGAAAAATTACTTAAGAAATGTCTATTTGTGTAACTTTATAAAACGTTTTGATTTTTTGATGATTTTTTCAAAATTTCACTCGGAAATCTAGGGGGGGGGGGGGTTCTGAACATTCGATTACGTTTAGAAACAATAGGCTTCTAATATTCACGGATTGTGATTTTTGTACCAAATTTCATTCGAATCGCTCTATTTGTTCGTGAGAAATCGTCTCTACAGACTCACTGACACACACACACACACATACTTTCACACACACACACACACACACACAGACATCACTTCAAAAATGTCTGATTCGTGATCAGGGATGCTTGAAACGCGCTCTTCCGTCAAAAACTCGAATTCGAATTTTCGACCCTGTCACAATACTTTCCTTAATAATGTATATAAGGAAAGTAATAATAGTTTTGATACCAGTAGAATTAAACAATATGAAAGTTAGAACGAAATATTTGTAAATGACAGACCGCAGAGAAAGCCATGTGTTGGTCACATCCAATGTTGGTGTATTTGGTGAAGAATCCGGCAATTAATCTCCAAGATCGCAAGGCGGTGGTGCTGCCCAGATTGTTTTTCTCACACAGACAGCTGAGGAGCTTTGTCCTTGTGGTCTGCTGATATCGATTGTCAGCGTCAACGTAGTGAATGGGCAAAGTCAATAACTTGAAAACGGCCTTCCCGAACGAAGCTTATGAATGAGGTAGACTATATACATTTGACGTTGGTGGGGTTATTTTGGTCGAATCCGTTTTTAGCTCTGCTCCAGATTGATCGACTTGAGCATTGAATTATTTTTCATTTTCGTGTTTTCGTAAAACGAAAGTATTGTCTTCACGAAAATTTGGACACACACACAAATATCATTCACAAATATTGTGTAAATTTTATTTAATTAATAATTAATTATTACCTTCCCTGCAATACATGGTAATGTATAGGGAAAGCATTGGGATCATGCCGAAAATCACAAATCGAGTTTTTGACGGATCTACACGTTTCGAGACCTCTAGAATACGAAAAAACTATTTTTAGCGTGACGTTTGTGTGTCTGTCTGTCTGTCTGTGCAATGTATGTATCCTCTCTAACTAAAAAACTAATGGACCGAATTTCATAAAATTTGGTATGTAAGTCATTTGGGTGAGACCCTGGTCCAATGTACCGAATTTTATAGAATTTAGTATGTAAGTCATTTGGGTGAGACCCTGATGCTGATTTGTTTTGGATAGGATTCGTAAAAACAGAACCCGTTTTTTTTTTGCGAAATGGCCCGTAAAAATTTCATGTATACACTCTAGCTAAAATACTAATTGACCAAATTTCACAAAATTCGGTAGATAAGTTACTTGTAGGATGATCTGGTACTGATTAGATTTTGGTACGATTCGGAAAAGAACAACCTGCTTTTTTTTTTTACGAAATGGCCCGCAAAAAACGCCAAAATCTAAAATAAATACGTATGCTTAAATATATCCATTAAATACTTGTTTTATGCGTAATTTTTAACGAAGAAAAGAATAAGACCGACTCTATTACACTAAGACTAGCCGTTCTCGAGATATTTTAGTTTTTTCGTATTTTCTCTACGCCAACTTTGAAAATAAGTTCAGTTACCAAATGAGAACGGAAGTTGAATTAAAAGTGAATTACTTTTAAATAAAATAAAGAGAACGTGGATATAAGTCTGCAGGAAAAGTCATATGCTGCCCACATCAGATTTTTTAAGATACGCACTATCCAGTATAACATTAGTATTTAATGAATATCAAGTTAAAAATCTAAGCAAAATTTAATTAATTAGTTGGTGTATTTTCTCCTGAATGGAACATGCTAATAAATATATGAGAATTTTGTGATGTATCTTATCGTATAATATGAAGCCAATCTTTTTAATGACACTTGATATTTCTTTAATTTTATGAAACATTGTTTTATAAATTTGTTCGAAAAACATGTAATATCTGGAGAACGATTCAAGCCAGCGTTTAGAAATGAGTTTCATTCATTTTCTTATGATAAATGATATATATATAATATATTGAATGATAGTTTGTTTAACATGATTGACTGCCACGATTTTTTATGATATTTGTTTTAAATTATCTGATAAGTGGGACTTTAGAAATGAGTTTCATTCATTTTCTTATAATAAATGATGTATACAATATATTGAATGATAGTCTATTTAACATGATTGACTGTCACAATATTTTATGATATTTGTTTTAAATCATCCGATAAGTGGGAATTTAGAAATGAGTTTCATTCGTTTTCTTATGATAAATGATGTATACAATATATTGAATGATAGTCTATTTAACATGATTGACTGTCACAATATTTTATGAAATTTGTTTTAAATCATCCGATAAGTGGTAATTTAGAAATGAGTTTCATTCATTTTCTTATGATAAATAATGTATACAATATATTGAATGATAGTCTGTTTAACATGATTGACTGTCACAATATTTTATGAAATTTGTTTTAAATTATCTGATAAGTGGGACTTTAGAAATGAGTTTCATTCATTTTCTTATGATAAATGATGTATACAATATATTGAATGATAGTCTGTTTAACATAATTGACTGTCACGATTTTTTATGATATTTGTTTTAAATTATCTGATAAGTGGGACTTTAGAAATGAGTTTCATTCATTTTCTTATGATAAATGATGTATACAATATATTGAATGATAGTCTGTTTAACATGATTGACTGTTACGATTTTTTATGATATTTGTTTTAAATCATTTCTACTCGTGAAGAATCATTTCTACTTATTTACCGCATTGCCTAAGCACGGCCACTCTTTGGCCAATCAGATCCATTGGATCATACATACATACTTTTCTTCTTTATATATATATATATAGATAGATATTTTTATATTCATTTATTTGTTATTGAAATTAATAACACTTGTTGAGTAAGCCTGTGAAAAATAAACCATGCTGATAGAGTTTCCATTTAAATTCATAGTTCAAACCTGCGATTTTCAAAAGTGACTAATACGTTCAATAAACTCCCACAAAACTCAGAGATTTAATTGACTTTCACGTTTTAAACCAACGATTTCCAACCTTTTCCGTTGGACACCATGGAGTTAGAGAGTAGAACTCCTAGGAAAAAGTTTCGTTTACCATTAATATCTCGACAACCCCTGGTCTTAGAAACTCGAAACTTGGACTAAATTTACGGGGGTATTTCAAAGCTATCTACAAAATTTCATTAAATTCGGTGCAGCTGTTCTCCCTTGATGATGAGACAAACGAAAGCTTCGTTTGTCATTAATTTCGCGACAACCCCTGGTGTTAGAAACTCGAAACATAGACTAAATTTTAAGTGGGGCTATTTCAAGACTACCCACCAAATTTCATCAAATTCGGTTCAGCCGTTCTCTTGTGATGTTGGATCATACATACATACATAATTTTCTTCTTTATATATATAGATTTGAAATAATATCCATTTTGCTGGTTTAAAACATTTTCCTTACGATTTGAAAAGTTTTGCATATTAAAACGTCGACAGCTCATTGAAATAAAACAGAGAACTAAATTGGTCTTATTTGTTTTGCTATTGAAAATTACGTATAAAACAAGCATTTTATGAATACATTTAAGTATATTGTTTTATTTGAATTTTGTTTTTCAAATTTTGTGAGCCATTTAACAAAAGATGTAGGTTCTATTTTTTCAAATTCTATTTTTTCCGCAAAAATTGTCAAAATCTATAATATGAAACTAATTATGGATAATTGTATGGATTAAGTGGTTGTTTCGTTCGTAATTTTTATCGGTAAAAAGAATAACCTCACTTCTGTAAGGTCAACCCGTTCTCAAGATATTTGATTTTTTGGGATAATATTTGCGAGCCGCAGACCAGCTTTGGTAATATTTGCGAGCTGGGGCTTTATAATGCAATAAGTCGCCAGATGAAAAAAAAAAGTTTAACAATTGTATATATATAATTTAATATAATTTCAAATAAATATACGTGTCATTTTGTGCAATTAGACTCAATTCAATAAGGTATAAAAAAGAAGAAAAAAATGAATTTAAGCTTTCTTGTAGGGAAGATCATGTTCTGTTCACATCAAATTTTCTATTTCAATAAAGAAATTTATAAAGGAGCTTTCATATGATGGCAAATGGTGTGAACACTTAAATTTTGACAGAATTGTTTAACATTATTCTCTTTAGCATACAAATTTCGTAAAATCATACGGTTTTCTTGGTTGAAAAACCAGAAGTGACATCTCCAAAACCGGAAATGGGAATCCTATAAGAACCCTATACCTTCTCTAGAATCCTATGCTGAATCTATATCAGTCATTATCTAAGCTGTATCTGTAGCCGATCATGGGAGATAAATGTTTCAAGGAAGTTTCATGGATCGGAAGTGAGAAAAAAATCAGAAGGGGAAATCCTTAGTGAATCCCCCACATCCCCCCAGAATTCAATGCTAAATTTATGTCTGTCATTATCAAAGCTGTATCTATAACCTAAATTGAGTAATATATATTACAAGAAATTTTTTTTTAACCAGAAGTGAAAAAAGCGCGGGGAAGCGAAAATCTTTAATAAACCACTCTGTCTTCTTCAGAATTTGATGATAAATCCATAACAGTCATCATTTAAGCTCTATCTATAACCAATGTTGAGAAATAGGTGGTTCAAATAAAATGAAATTTTTTGAACCAGAATTGGTAAAAGGATTTGAAGTGGGAATACTTGGTGAAACCCCTCTATTCGAAATTTGATGCTAAAGCTATGGCAGCCATCATCTAATCTTTATTTACAGCAGATCTTGGGAATTAGATGGCTTCAAGGATAAATGTGTAGTAAAATAATAGTATGGTAAATTTATATTCACCAAAATTATCTTCTATCTGACATCGTACATTCTTCAGCTATTAGGCAGGAACCTGTGGTGAGAAACAAAACTCTAAAGAATATATATATATATATATATATATATATATATATATATATATATATATATATATATATATATATATATATATATATATTTGCTAGCAGTACCACTGCTTGCAAATGAACATTCGCCAATCAACCTGAAGTGCAAACCCAGACCTAGGGCCCTAACCCTAGAGTTTATAGGGTATTAATCCCTGGTCGGGAAGAGAAAATGCCTTCCAGCACGAAGGAAGCCACCAAGCAACCCGAACCCAACGGACAGAAGAAACCGCCTACTCCACCACGCAGCGAGCGCACAGCCCGGGACACCAAGGGGACAGCAGAAGCGCCTCCAGTCCCGAAAAAGAACGCCGACGGAGACGGCATCCAGAAAGCCAGATACCCCCATCCAGCAAGCCAGAGACCCCCATCCAGCAAGCCAGAGACCCCCATCCAGCAAGCCAGAGACCCCCATCCAGCAAGCCAGAGACCCCCATCCAGCAGGCCAGAGACCCGCCTGCAAAGCAACCAACCAGGCAAGACGCGCCACCAAGAACGGCGACTCACCCACACCCACAGAAGTTTATTATTTTCTAAAAAAATGTTGCCTGGCCAGGGCGGTTACACCAGCCTACAAAAACCTCCGCAAGAAATGGCGGTAGAAACACATATAACAAGATAAGTATATAAAATACAACAAATAGTGTACAAAAGAATAATAAGTCAAATACCATAAAACATAATTCACCAAACCGATGTTCCCAAACAAATAAACATCACTCCCAAAATTATTTAAATAAACCTAAAATTCCATTAAAATATTACATCAAATTTAACAACTCAAAACCGCCCAACAAAAATTTAAAAATGTCCCCCCCAATAACCTGCCCCGTTCACAACAAATCAACCTGAAGTATCGTGAACCATTTATCCATCACACAACGTTGCCCCGCCGCACCAATGTGGTCGGAACACACTAACCCAACAACACAATAACCATGCCTGCAGGTGGGACTCAAACCCACTACCCGGCAGCCGAACGAGCACAAGGAAATGCTTGCCTTGACTGCTCAGCCATCGCGTCGGCCTCTAAAGAATATTTGCCGTGAATTTCCTTTAAATAAACCGCAAGGAATTGAAAAATTAATTAAATATTGGGGATTTTACAGTCATTCGAAATGTACACTTTAAATTAATTTAACTATATGTCCCAAAATGCATTTGTGTAAGTCTATTCATTAAAAATATTCCAGTCCCTAAAAAATTATTTTATTCTCAAGATAAAGTTTAGTTGTTTAAATTTTATCTTGAGCACTTGATTTAAGGGAAATTTTAATTACGACAATTTGACTTTATCTCTGATGTCAGAGGATAAAAGAAAGGCAAACAATACTGTAATCAACAGCGCAAACAGATTTGCGACAACGGATATTTTTTGGCGATAATTCGTATGAATAGTTTTAGTAAACCAAAATGGAGAAATGCTCACTTTGATGAAATGAAGTGTAAGTGGGAATTTGAAGGCTTTGAAGAGCTTTGCAAACAGTATTCACGCTTCTATGGGCATGGATTAGAAATTTTTATCTGATTTTAAACATATAGTGGCTGTTAGCTGTTTTAGAATGTAAATATTTATTTGAAATTTATTTGAAAACCAATGATATTCGCTAATGTCGTTGAAAGATTTGTTTAATTTCTCAAGTAAATTCATTAAAAGTAATCTACGTTACTTTAAGCACAATCAAGTGACCTTGATCACAATTTAAACTTCGGAGCCATTTATCAAATTCCTTGCCAATACGAATTCTCGCAACTTTGCCAAGGACCGCTTGAACAAACTTCAAAATTGTGTGCTGAACCAAGAAAGAGATCACTAAATCTTCAGTCGCTAATCATTGCTGGATGACAAGTCGCTTTTTTTTTTCTTCTGCCTAATTTATTAAAAAAAAAATGCAGTTTTTAATTTAGTTTTGTTTGAATCTTTATATATCAATAAAAATTACAGTATTCTTATTAATGATTTTACAATGACACCCTATTTCTGTGTTGTATGACATCACCATATATAATTTCTGCTGCACCCTTATTTTATGCTTTTAGTTTATATACTCTACATTTTATTTACTTTTCTTGTTTACTTCTCAAGTTCATATTTCTTTGTTTTCCTATTTTCTCTTTTTACTTCCCTTTTGTAACACTAGGTGGCGCTACCTTATTGGGTTCTATCGTCTAGCCAATTTCTGCTTGACCTGCTTTGTCTGGTGCTTACTCGGGCATTTAGTCCCATGCTAGTTGCAGTGCGGAAGTAAATCCAATGACCCCTAACCTCCTCACTTGCCAACGCCACTGTAAATTACTTCCAGATATGAAACTATTCTAAAAATTTCGATATAGAAACTTTCTACTTTCCTTGTATATATAGTATAATGTATAAGGAAAGTATTGTGATGGGGTCGAAAATTCGAATTCGAGTTTTTGACGGGAGACCACGTTTCAAGCATCCATAAACACGAATCAAACGTTTTTAAGGTTATGTGTGTGTGTGTCAGCGAGTCTATGGAGAAGATATCTGACGAACGAATGGAGCGATTCCAATGAAATTGGGCACAAAATTTGCAATCCGTGAATACTGGAAGCTTATTGTGTTTAAACGCAATCGAATGTTTAGAATCCCCAATGAATTTTCGAGTGAAATTTTGAAAAATCATCAAAAAACCAAAACCGTTAATAAAGTGACGCAAGTAGTCATTTCTTATGTAATGTTTCATTAGAAAACGATTGTGACATAAATATTAGAACGCTAGTATGAACCGTTCTCGAGATATTGCACATTTTTTGATTTGGAGTGTGTGTATGCGTTCAACAAGGGTTATAAACTTGAGAGTCAACGCTTATAAACAAACTAATATTTAACTATGAGTAATACAATGCATATTATCTTATGAATAGTTGAATGACCTGGTTTGCTGAAATCACACAAGCAACGATATACAAGCAACGATGCATCGTAGAAAGAGACTCACTTTTATCTCTCTTTCCCCGCGATTGACTGCAACATTCCACTATTAACAACAAATAACACCTTCATTTATCTTCCCATAATTGGCAATCTTCCAATCAAAACAATACCCCTTCCATTCGGATCCTGATTATCGTCTGTTATGACCCCCAATGCAAAAGGAATTGGAATAGGAATAGAATGTATCGGCCAGTGAAGAACGTAATTTTAATTTTTAATATAAACATTCTCTCAAATTACTGTCTGAATTAATATGCGATACATACAGGATGATATTTAATCTCTCTTTTCGTGTTTAGGCAATTGGTTTTAGATACACACTGCCGATTTGAAAGTTTAAAAATTAAATAAGGGATTGTTTCTTATAATTTAATTTTTGTGGGAGGGTGGGATTTTCAGAAAAATAGGGGGTATAGATTTTATAGATCTCAAAGAAAAAACGTAATTTAGAAAAAGTTACGTTGTACAATAGCTATTCTAACAAACAAATGGTGCAATTATCTGCAATATTTGACAAGTTATAGCTTAGTAAAAATTCATATGTGGGCAGAATATAACTTTCCCTATATAATACATATCATTTATTTGTTTCACAGTGAAAATATCTGATGTGGGCAGCACATGGCTTTCCTTATATAATGCAATGTATTTACTACTTTTACAGTAAAAACAAAATAGGTTATTCTTATAGTATATACTTATATTTTTTCCAAGATATTGAACTTTCGTCAAATACTCGTTATCTTCATTGATTTAGCGTCATTTTTATCCATTTAGCGAGATTTTCTTGGATTTGGTAACATTTAAGAAAGTCACCAAATTGGCGAAATTCCGCCAAATTCGTAGCAAAATCTCACCAAGCGTTATGGACGGAGACATAATTTATTATTATAGCAGATAAATGACTATTAGAGTTCAAATACAAAAGTATTACTCAAAGTATCTTTTTTCATGAATGGAACGAGCTAAATCCACGAGAATGATATCACTAAATTTAGTGCATGATATTACATATGAAAATTGAACATGTTTCTCAATAGGAAATATTTTTTTTATTTTATATAATTTTTTTGAAAAATGTGCAATATCGCGAGAACGGTTCATGCTAGTGTTCTAAAGTTTATGTCAATCATTTTCTCATGAAAAATTACGTAAGAAATGTCTAATTGCGTAACTTTATTAGATGTTTTATTTTTTGGTGATTTTTTTCAAAGTTTACTTGAAAATTTAGGGGATTCTGAACATTCGATTGCGTATAAAAACAATATGATTCCAGTGTTATGGATTGTAATTTTTGTACCAAATTTCGTTCGAATCGGTCCATTCGTTTGTCAGTTATCGTCTCCACAGACTCACTGACACACACACACACACACACACACACACTTTCACAAACACACACACACACACTTGCATTCACAGATATCATCTCAGAAACGTCTGAGTCGTGTTCATTCGATGCTTGAAACGTGCTCTCCCGTCGAAAACTATTCGAGTTTTCGACCCCGTCACAATACTTTCCTTATGCATTATTGTATATAAGGAAAGTAAAAAAAATCTGATGTGGGCAGCACATGACTTTCCCTGCAGACTTATATCCACATTATCTTTATTTTAATAAAATTTATTTCACTTTTAATTCAATTTTCGTTCTCATTTGGTGACTGGACTTATTTTCAAAGGTGGCGTAGAGAAAATACTAAAAAATTAAAATATCTCGCGAACGGCTCGTCTTAGTGTAATGGGGTTGATCTTATTCTTTTCTTCGTTAAACATTACGTATTAAACAAGCATTTAATGGATATAATTGAGCATACGTAGTTTTTCATTTTAAATTTTGGCGATATTTGCGGGCCATTTTCCAAAAAGAGGCAGGTTATTTTTTTCCGAATCGCACGAAAATCTAATCAGCACCAGTGTGACCCACAAGCGACTTATCAACCGAATTTTGTAAAATTCGGTCCATTAGTTTTTCAGCTAGAGTGGATGAAGGCTTGTGCGGACCATTTCACAAAAAAAGGCGGGTTCTTTTATCCCGATTCATACCCAAAACCAGATTCAAATCAGCACCAGATTCGCCCACAAGCGACTAACCTACCAAATTTTGTGAAATTCGGTCAATTAGTTTTTTAATTAGAGTGGATATACAAAATCTGCACAGACACACAGACAAACATACAGAGAGGCACACACAGAGACGTCACTCTAAAAATCATTTTTTACTTTCCCTGCAATACATGGTAATGTATAGGGAAAGTATTGGAATCATGCCGAAAATCGCAACTCGAGTTTTCGACGGATCTACACGTTTCGAGACCTCTAGAATATGAAAAAACCATTTTTAGCGTGACGTCTGTGTGTGTGTCTGTGTGTCTGTCTGTGTGTCTGTCTGTCTGTGTGTCTGTCTGTGCAGATTTTGTATCCACTCTAACTAAAAAACTAATGGACCGAATTTCACTAAATTTTGTAAGTAAGTCACTTGTGGGCGGGGCTAGTGCTGATTAGTTTTGGGTACGAGTCGGAATAAAAGAACCCGCCTTTTTTTGCGAAATGGCCCGCAAAAGCTTGTATCCACTCTTGCTAAAAAACTAATGGACCGAATTTCACAAAATTTGGTAGATAAGTCGCTTGTAGGGCACCCTGGTGCTGATTAGATTTTGGTATAATTCCAATAAAAATAACTGCCTTTTTTTGCAAAAATCCTCAAAATCTAAACTTAAGAACTACGTATGCTCAAATATAGCCATTAAATGCTTGTTTAATACGTAATTTTTAGCGAAGAAAAAAATAAGACCAACCCCATTACACTAGGACTGGCCGTTCTCGAGATATTTTAGTTTTTCTTATTTTTCCTACATTTTTGAAAATAAGTCCAGTTTTCAAATGAGAATGAAAATTGAATTAAAAATGAATTAAATTTAATATAAATAAATAGAACGTGAATATAAGTCTGCAGGGAAAGTCATGTGCTGCCCACATCAGATTTTTACTTTCCCTGCAATACATGGTAATGTATAGGGAAAGTATTGGAATCATGCCGAAAATCGCAACTCGAGTTTTTGACGGATCTACACGTTTCGAGACCTCTGGAATACGAAAATACCATTTTTAGCGTGACGTCTGTGTGTGTGTCTGTATGTCTGTCTGTGTGTCTGTGTGTCTGTCTGTCTGTCTGTGCAGATTTTGTATCCGCTCTAACTAAAAAACTAATCTACCGAATTTCACAAAATTTGGTAGGTAAGTCACTTGTGGGCGAGTCTGGTGCTGATTAGTTTTGGGAACGATTTGGAATAAAAGAACCCGCCTTTTTTTGCGAAATGATCCGCAAAAGCTTGTATCCACTCTAACTGAAAAACTAATGGACCGAATTTCACAAAAATCGGTAGATGAGTCACTTGTGGTTTTCCTGGTGCTGATTAGAATTTGGTACGATTCGGAAAAAAAGGACCTGCCTTTTTTTGCAAAATGGCCCGCAAAAATCGTCCAAATCTAAACTAAAGAACTAGGTATACTCAAATATATCCATTAAATGCTCGTTTAATACGTAATTTTTAACGACGAAAATAATAAGACCAACCTCATTACACTAGGACTAGCCGTTCTCGAGATATTTTAGTTTTCCTTATTTTCTCTGCGCCTCCTTTGAAAATAAGTCCGGTTTCCGAATGAGAACGAAAATTGAATTAAAAGTGAAATAAATTTAATTAAAATAAAGAGAACGTTAACATAAGTCTGCAGGGAAAGTCATGTGCTGCCCACATCAGATTTTTTTGTATTCTAGAGGTCTCGAAACGTGTAGATCCGTCGGAAACTCGAGTTGCGATTTTCGACATGATACCAATACTTTCCCTATACATTACCATGTATTGCAGGGAAAGTAATAATGTATAATATCCTTGGCACAATGTTTTTAACGTTGAATTGTACATGGGAGCTTTTCTGGATGACAACATGCAAAATTATTTTAAGGTATCCAATTAACTTATATTTTGCGTAACTTTAAATTGAAAATTATCAATATTGATAGCATTCGCAATAAGCCACATACTTCATACATTAAAATATTTTAATAATTTATTCATCAGTTTTGTGTCATTTTCGCTAGGTTAGCGTTATTTTTTTCCAATTTCAACTGTATTTTTATTAATCTATTGCGACATATCGCCAAGTTGACAATATTTCGCTAAAGTCATCAAGTTCGCCAAATTTATCACCGAACGTTACACAGAAACGGAGAGAAGAACTTATTGGTGAATTTTTGGTCATAAAAAAGTTAAACTATTACACAAGTATGTTTTCTCGTGAATGGAACGAATTATGTCCAAAAGAACGATGCTAACAAATTTGTCGCATAATATTTCATGAAAATTTGTCGCATAATATTTCATGAAAATTGGGCACATTTCATAATAGTTGATACTCCTTTGAAATTTATATAATATTTTTGATAAATGTATTAGAAAAATGTGCAATATCTTGAAAACAGTTCATGCTAGCTTTCTAAAATGCATGACATTCGTTTTATACTGCAAAATTACATAAGAAATGATAATTTGCGTAACATTATTAAGGATTATTATTTTTCAATGATTTTTTCAAAATTTTATTCGAAAATGAAGGGGGGAGGGATTGTTTCTACCATTCAATTGTGTTTAAATTAAATAGGCTTCTAATATTAACCGGTTGTAATATTTGTACTAAATTTCATTCGAAACTCTCCATTTGTTCGTGAAATATCGCTTCCACAAACTCACTGACACACGCATAACACACACTAACACATAGACTAACACACACAAACATCACCTTAAAAATCTGATGTGGGCAACACATGACTTTCCTTATATAATGCAATGAATTTACTACTTTTACAGTAAAAAAAAATAGGTTTTACTTCCAGAAGATACTTATATTTTTTCCAAGATATTGAATTTTCGTCAATCAGTTGTCCTTTTCATTGATTTAGCGACATTTTTATCCATTTCGCAAGATTTTCGTTAATTTGGCAACATTTTAAAAAGTCGCCAAGTTGGCAACATTCCTCCAAATTCGTCGCTAAAGTCTCGCCAAGCATTATGGACGGAGAAATAAGTTATCTTATAGTATATAAATGATTATTGGCGTTCAAATGCAAAAGTATTACTCAAAGTACCTTTTCTCATGAATGCAACGAGCTAGATCCACGAGAATGATGTCACCCAATATATCGCATAATATTACATATGAAAAGTGAACATGTTTCTCAACAGTTAATATATTTTATTTAATTTATGGGATTTTTTGATAAATTTATTTTTAAAATGTGCAATATCTCGAGAACGGTTCATGCTAGCAATCTAAAATTTATGTCAATCGTTTTCTAAGAAAAAATTGCATAAGAAATATTTACAAGTATTTGCTTAACTTTATTAAAGGTATTGATTTTTTGATGACTTTTTCAAAATTTCACTCGAAAATTTAGTGGGGGGAGGTCTGAACATTCGATTACGTATAAAAACAATAGACTTCCAGTATTCACGGATTTGGATTTTTGTACGAAATTTCATTCGAATCGCTCCATTCGTTCGTGAGATATCGTCTCCACAGACTCACTGACACTCACACACATACTTTCACACACACACACACAGACATCACCTCACAAATGTTTGATTAGTGATCAGAGATACTTGAAACGTGCTCCCCCGTCGGAAACTCGAATTCGAATTTTCGAACCCATCACAATGCTTTCCTTATACATTATGTATATAAGGAAAGTAAAAACGTTCGATTCAAGTTTAGGGACGCTTGAAACGTGTTTTCTGTTAAAAACTCGAATTCCAATTTTCGATTTCCTTATACATTATACAATGTATACAGAGAAAGTAAAAATCAGTAATTTTCGCTCTACATGTTTAATTTAATCGGTAATTTTCGCTCTAAATGTTGCTGCGCAAATAACATTCCGCAGCAACGTTTATGTGAAGCGCCCAGCAGCACGAGGTAACAACACATAATGTCGAATTCTATGAGTAAAGTAAAATGTCCATTTCTGTTATATTTTTAATCCCGAAATTCTTTATTCACTCCTATATTCAGTGGTATTTTTTACATTCATTTGTTCTATGATGAAGGTAGCTCGTCCAACTTCCAAAACGGGATGCTTAATTTCATGTTTTTCTCAATTTTATGGTAATTTCATGTTTTTCTCAATCCTCTAGTAGTATACACATTCTTCGTACGGAAAATATAATATAAAGAAACTTGACATTCACAATTATGTGTAAATTCCTATAGTATTATAAAAGACAAATATGTATAAGAATCTCTGTGCTCGATGAACAAAATTATATTCACAGGCAGATCTAAAGAATAAAGCATCCTGGCTCAATTTGTAAACAAATTTAGTAAAAAATATTTTTTAATTCTCACAAAACGACAGAGATTGTCTAGAAAATCTTACTTAATTATGCAAAATATTGAATTTTCAACAATTCGGTGTCATTTTGATAAATTTGGCGTCATTTTATCAGTTTGGCGACATTTTCATCAATTTAGCGACATTTAAAAATTGCCAAATTTATCACCAAGTGGAACTGTGGAACTAACAGGCCCACTTGGCGACAAATCGACTAAATATCTTCACAATACTATTCCTAACAAAACACAATTAATTTCATTTATTTAGCACAATTTTGTAAAATAAATAGAAAAAAATGAATTTTAATTTTTAAACGTCCTAAAGTTCCTCTGTACTAAATTTCGTCGCTGTCCGAACGTTAGATTTCCCGCTAGAGTCGATACACACACAGGCACTTTTTAACACTTTCCAACATAATTGAAAAGTGTTTATGACTTTGTTCATTCTGTCTGTCTGTCTGTCCGTTCGCACGATAACTGCCGTAGAAATGACTTTATCAAAATGAAATTTTAGTATGTTTTTCAGACGGTCGGTGGGACATATGGGAATGTAAATGAATAATATCACCCATTTAGTTTCGGATTGAACCCGGGTTGAAAAAATGGAATATATTGAAACCTATGGGACCTAATTTTTCAAACATTTTTTAAGCAAAGTTAAAATTCACAAATTACTTCGAAAATGTTAGAAAACATTTAAACTATCCCATAAAATATATAAAACATTTCCAGCAAAATATATTCGCTAGTTTAAAAAAAAACTAAAGTAATAATGACACCCAAATTATATGAAGGGATCACGTAATCCACTTCAAAATAAAACATGGCATTCATCTTTTTTCCCAGTCTTAAAATCGTGATTTTTAAAATTATTTTAAATTTATGTTTAGTGTTGCATCCATCCAAAAACCGCTTTATTTTTGCGTATTTCCTGTAGACCTATATTCTATGCCAACGCAATTACAATATTTTTTAGTTTAAATTATCAAACTTTGATTATTTCTACAACGAAGCCTAATTTTAATGAATGCAGAATGTAAACAAGTGATTGCAAGAAGAGTTGTATAAAAATTGCTGAATTTTTTTTTCACGCAAAATTAGTTAGCTCTGGAGTCTGGAATAAAAGTGATATGAATGAAATATTCACATACTCTGAATATATATATAATATTCTGAAATATTCACATATTCTTTTACACAGAGACCCAGACGATTTATATTTCGATGACGTCCTTTGAATAAAGTTCATTTTATTCGATGAAGTTTTAGGTTTTCAAATTATAATAAATTACTGTAGTACTGTGATAATTTAAAATATATCAGTGCTGAATGTATCGCATTTTAGAGATGTTTAAATAAAATTGCATTTTAGTTGAAACATATTCATAATCAATACTTTATGCATGATTGATCTTTTTATTAAGATTAGTGGTACATTTATTTTTTTAGTATTTTTACTTTCCCTGCAATACATGGTAATGTATAGGGAAAGTATTGGAATTGTGCCGTAACTCGAGTTTTCGACGGATCAATACGTTTCGAGACATCTAGAATACGAAAAAACTATTTTTAGCGTGACGTCTGTGTGTCTATCTGTCTGTCTGTGTGTCTGTATGTCTGTGTGTCTGTGCAATGTATGTATCCACTCTAATTCAAAAGGACCGAATTTCATAAAATTTGGTAGGTATGTCACTTGGATGTGACTCTGGTGCTAATTAGTTTTTGGTACGAGTCTTTTTTTTTGCGAAGTGGCCCGTAAAAATTTCATTTATCCGCCCTAGCTAAAATACTAATTAAATAAATTTCACAAAATCTGGTAGATAAGTTACTTATTAGATACTCTGGTGCTGATTAGAATTTGGTACGATTCGAAAAAGAAGAACCTGCCTTTTTTTACGAAATGGCCCTCAAAAATTACATGTATCTATCCTAGCTAAAATACTAATTGATCAAATTTCACAATATTTGGTAGATGAGTTACATGTGGGACACTCTGGTGCTGATTCGATTTTGGTACGATTCGAAAAATAACAACCTGGCCTTTTTTTAAGAAATGGTCCGCAAAAATCTAAAAAAAAAAAAAAAAAGACTACGTATGCTGAAATATGTCAATTAAATTCTTGTTTTATACGCACTTTTTGAGGAGGAAAAGAATATAACACACTCTATTATACTTTAGGACTAACCGTTCTCAAGATATTTGAGATTTTTTGCATATTTGTTACGCCGCTATCGGAAAAATGTCCAATTACCAAATAAAAACAAAAATTAAATTACAAATGGAAATTTAGTGTTATATGGTGCAATTAAACTCAATCTAATGAATTATTAAAGAAATAAAGAAAATATGAATTTAAGTCTGCAGGGAAAGTCATGTGCTGCCCACATCAGATTTTTTCTTTTTGAATTCCAAAAGTACAATATCTTTAGAAGGACTTATTTTAGCGTAATGTAAAATGATGTCACTCGCTTATAAACAACAAAACACGAAAAAAAATCCATGATAGTTAAATGCAGAATTAATTTTATAACGTTTCTTTGAATTTCGAAAAAAAAATGTACGAAAAATTGAAAACCTTTTCTTGTTAAGTTCACTTCGAACAGTAATAGGCCACTGACACTCGTCAATAAAAAAAGTTGCACTAAATTTCCTTTGATTTATTTAACGTATTTGAAAGATATGTGGCGACTCATATACATCTAACTTTCACATGCTTTGGAACTTCCAAACTTTTTGATAATATGCTTACTGATTTGTTTTCTACATTTGCATAATATATAAGTCGTGCTTGCTGTGGTCATTGGCAAATTACGTACTTGGTGGCGTTAGCCACGCTTTTCTCCGACTGGCTCTGCTATTTATTTATTTATTTATTTATTTTTAATGAACACACGCATCCAGCTAATTGGCAAATACGTCACCCCGTGTGCTTAGCCAGAGAATTGTGTTCTTGCGGTTTACGTTTATGTATATTTTTGAATTGGCTTATGTTTGTATATAAAAGTAAAGTTTTTAAATGTGTCTCCTATTTTGTGGAAATACGGGAATTCAGAAGGCGAGCTCGACCACATAGTGAGTTAGGAAATATACAGTCACAAGAGGATTCCAGCAGTCCCGTAAGATCACTGACAACTATATAGCGTCTCTGTTGTAGTACAGATTTTTAAGTAAACAACATTCATAAAAATACATGATTGCTTTCCTTATATACATAATGTATCAGGAAAGTATTGTGACGGGGTCGAAAATTCGAATTAGTTTTCGACGGGAGAGCACGTTTCAAGCATCCCTGATCACGAATCAAATATTTTTGAAGTGATGTCTGTGTGTGTGTGTGTGTGTGTGTGTGAAAGTATGTGTGTGTGTGTGTGAAAGTATGTGTGTGTGTGTGGCAGTGAGTCTGTGGAGACGATAACTGATGAACGAATAGACCGATTCAAACGAAATTTGGTACAAAAATCACAATCCGGAAACACTGGAAGCCTGTTGCTTTTATACGCAATCGAATGTTCAGAACCCCCCTAAGTTTTCGAGTGAAATGTTGAAAAAATCGTCAAAAAATAAAAACCGCTAATAAAATTACGCAAATAGACATTTCTTACGTAATTTTTCATTAGAAAACGATTGACATAAATTTTAGAACGCTAACATAAACGCACACATTTTTCAAAAAAAATATCAAAAAGTTATATAAAATAAAAATAAAATATTTTCTATTGAGAAGCAAATTCACTTTTCATATGTAATACCATGCGATAAATTTAGCGACACATTCTCGTGGATCTAGCTCATTCCATTCATAAAAAAAGATACTTTGAGTAATACTTTTGCTTTTGAACGCCACTAGTCATTTATCTGCTGTAAGAATAACTTATTTCTCCGTCCATAACGCTTAGCGAGATTTTGGCGACGAATTTGGCGGAATATCGCCAACTTGACGACATTTTTAATTGTTTCCAAATTAACAAAAATCTCGCCAAATTGATAAAAATGACGCTAAATCAATGAAAATGACGACTCATTGAAGAAAATTCAATATCTTGGAAAGAATATAAGTATCTACTATAAGAATAACATTTTTTAAACTGCAAAAGTAGTAAATTCATTGCATTATATAAGGAAAGTCATGTGTTGCCTACATCAGATTTTTTTTAATTACAATGAATTTGCAGTTTTAATTCAATTTTCGTTTTCATTTGGTAACTGGACTTATTTTCAAAGGTGGCGTAGCGAAAATGCGAAAAAATTAAATGTCTAGAGAACGGCCAGTCTTAGAGTAATAGGGTTGGTCTTGTTCTTTTTATTGTCAAAAATTACTTATAAAACAAGTATTTAATTGATGTATTTGAGTAAACGTAGTCTTTTATTTAGATTTAAAGATTTTTGAGGGCCATTTCGCAAAAAAAGACGGGTTCTTTTTTTTCGAATCGTACCAAACTCTAATCAGCACCAGGATAACCTACATGTGATTTACCTACCAAATTTTGTGAAATTTAGTCTATAAGTTTTTCAGCTAGAGTGGATACAGGGGATTTTTGTGGGCCGTTTTGCAAAAAAAGGCAGGTTGTTTTTTCCCAAATCGTACCAAAATGTACTCAGCGCATCAAGGTCACCCACAAGAGACGTACCTACCAAATTTTACGAAATTTAGCCAATTAGTTTTTTAGTTAGAATGAATGCAAAATCTGCACAGACACACACACAAACGTCACGCTAAAAATAGTTTTTCTCTTCTAGAGGTCCCAAAATGTGCAGATCCGTCGAAAACTCGAATTGCGATTTTCGACACGATTCCAGTACTTATCCCTATTCCTTACTATGTATTCCAAGGAAAGTCAAAAATGTGATGTAGGCAGTACATGCCATTCTTTATACACTCAAATTCATTTTCTCTTTCTTTCTTTCTTTATGATGACTTTCCTTATATAATGCAATGAATTTACTACTTTTACAGTAAAAGAAAAATAGGTTATTCTTATAGTAGATACTTATATTCTTTCCAAGATATTAAATTTCCTGAATTAGTCGTCATTTTCATTTATTTAGCGTCATTTTTATCCATTTGGCGAGATTTTCGTTAATTCGGCAACACTTAAAAAGTCGCCAAGTTGGCAACATTCCGTCAAATTCCCCGCCAAACTCTCGTCGAGCGTTATGGACGGAGAAATAAGTTATTCTTATAGCAGATAAATGACTATTGGTGTTCAAATACAAAAGTAATAATCGAAGTATCTTTTCTCATGAATGGAACGAGCTAGATCCACGAGAATGGTGTGACCAAATCTATCACATGATATTACATATGAAAAGTGAACAGGTTTCTCAACAATTAATATTTTTTTTAATTTATGGGATTTTTTGATAAATTTTTTGGAAAATGTGTAATATATCGAGAACGGTTCATGCTAGTGTTCTAAAGTTTATTCAATCGTTTTAAGAAAGGAAAAATTACATAAGAAATGTCTATTTGCGTAACTTTATTAAAGGTTTTGATTTTTTGATGATTTTTTCAAAATTTCAGTCGAAAATTTAGGGGAATTCTGAACGTTAGATTGTGTTTAAAAACAATTGGCTTCCATTGTTCATGGATTGTAATTTTTGTACCAAATTTTGTTCGATTCGCTCCATTCGTTCGTCAGTTATCGTCCCCACAGACTCACTGACTCACACACGCACACACACACACATCATCTCAAAAACGTCTAATTCGTGTTCAGGTATGCTTGAAACGTGCTCTCCCGTCGGTAACTCGAATTCGAATTTTCGACCCCATCACAATACTTTCCTTATACATTATATGTATATAAAGAAAGTAAAAATATAGTCTCTGTTTTCACATCTACACAATATATGCAGTAACCCCCCCCCCCCCCACACACACACACACAAATTGGGTCAAAATCGCTGCAGCGGTTTTTGATATTACGAAAGATCCCCTATTTTCATAAAATCTCGTTTTATGGCTGAACTTCGTGCAGTTTTCGGATTTTTTTTTCTGCGTTCACATTAACATATAGTATACGAAACTTGCCACACAAATTGCGTTAAATCATTTCAGTTATTATTATTCATTCGACTTGACACACAAAGCGATAAAAGTCATGTCAGGGGGCCTAGGGACCCCCCTGATGTATTTATGGCGAAAACTCGACTTGTGATTAAGTCATGATCACCATACTTTCGGCTGCATCAGGTCAAGTAAAAAGTTTGCTTATTCTACTGCTGACAGCATATCTATCAAGTAATACAAGTAACAACCAAAAGCACCATACTTTTTTCAAGCTGAGTTCGAGGAAAGTAAATGGTCAGTTCGTTCTCAGGCATACTCGAAACGTGTAAATCCAATCGGTAGTCTGTTCTTTGCACCTATCACAATACTTTCTTTTCACATATACCATGCGTTCTAGGGAAAATAATAATGATTGAGCATAATTTAAAAAAGCGATATCTTAAATTTGTGCCGTAGAACAGTTGAAAGCAATTCATGCGTGAAAAAAAAATATATATAATATTGTTTTACCGGCAATATCCATGACGCAAAATGTTCGGCTTCTTCGGTGAAATACTTATTTCATCCAATTTATATGAATGGTTCTGTAAATAGTTTTTATGATGACACCATTTACAAAACTCATCGAAGATACATACACTCCATATTTTATCAGTAAAATAAACAGACGATTTTTTTTTTTAAATAAATATTAATGTTTCGTCGTAGAGGGAAAAATCAACTCTCTAGAGGGGAAAAATATTATTCATGATGACAATTCCCTAACTTGATTCCAAAGAGATTGAGGTTTGGGGGAAAATTTAAGATTAAAATAAATTCGTTGAGGGATTAATAGCTTTAAAATTAAAGAGAGAAAATGATAAATTAGGATAGATGACTACATTTAAAATGGACCCTAAAGCTACGAAAAGAACAAAGCGTTGAGATTTATTTTGTGGAACGCCATTATTTGTGCGGAATCTTGCCATTTGAAAAGCGTGCAAATATTTAAATTTATTTTATGGAATGAACTATACTAATATCACATTTATTTCAGAAAGTAAATATTAAATTTATTCAAAACATTCTGAGTTTTTTAAGAATTATGAAAAGAAATGGATAATAATGAGATATAATAATAAGATGTAATAATAAGTAATAATTTCGCCGAAATAGATTAATGGAAAAGCAGTATTTGAACGGTTCAAAAATTCCAGTTGAAACTTGAATTCTTTACAATAACACCCAAAACAATTTGACCCTGCAAGTTAGATGAGATGATTATAGAGGTCTGAAAAAGACTCAACTTTTGATTTTTTTCATGGCCTCTATGTCACGGATTTTCAAATTAATTTATTCAGTTTTCAATTTATTCAATTTAAGAAGAAACTGCCGATAAAATCCAATAGTAACCACTAAACATAATAAGTATTGAACATAAAATAACAGAATACTGAATAGTAAACATGTCAAACAATTAAAACAGTCTTTTACTTTCCTTATATACATAATGTATAAGGAAAGTATTGTGACGGGGTCGAAAATTCGAATTCGAGTTTTTGACGGGAGACCAAGTTTCAAGCATCCCTGATTACGAATCAAACATTTTTGAGGTGATGTCTGTGTGTGTGTGTGTGTGTGTGTCAGTGAGCCTGAGGAGGCGATATCTCACGAACGAATGGAGCGATTCGAATGAAATTTGGTACAAAAATCACAATCCGTGAATACTGGAAGCCTACTGTTTTTAAACGCAATCGAATGTTTAGAACCCCCCTAAATTTTCGAGTGAAATTTTGAAAAAATTATCAAAAAAATCAAAACCTTTAATAAAGTTACGCAAATAGACATTTCTTATGTAATTTTTCCTTAGAAAACGATTGATATAAACTTTAGAACACTAGCATGAACCGTTCTCGAGATATTGCACATTTTTCAAATAAATTTATCAAAAAATCCCATAAATTAAAAAAAAATATTAACTGTTGGAAAACATCTTCACTTTTCATATGTAATATCATACGATAAATTAGGTGACATCATTCTCATGGATCTAACACGTTCCATTCACAAGAAAATATACTTTGAGTAATACTTTTGTATTTGAACGCCAATAGTCATTTATCCTCTGTAAGAATAACTTATTTCTCCCTCCATAACGCCTGGCGAGTTTTGGCCACGAATTTGGCGGAATGTCGCCAACTTGGCGACATTTTTAAATGCTGCCAAATTAACGAAAATCTTGCCAAATGGATAAAAATGACGCTAAATCAATGAAGATGATGACTAATTGAAGAAAATTCAATAGCTTGGAAAGAATATAAGTATCTACTATAAGAATAACTTTTTTTTAACTGTAAATGTAGTAAATTCATTGCATTATATAAGGAAAGTCATGTGCTGCCCACATCAGATTTTTTTTATCGTGACAATTTGTGCTTCAAAAACACCAAACAAACCTTTAGGGGCGCGAGTAAAAGAGAACGAGAAGAACAAACACATCACATCAACTTTCCTCTCATGCCTCGCGGGCATTGGTCAGAATGATTAGGAAAAAGGCTTAGCTAGTGATCCGGTTGAAGCTGGATACGAGTCGATGACGTCACATTCAGAATAAATAAACAAAGGAATCCAAGGAAAGAATCGTCTGCGAAAGGAGATTAAAGGTAGATGAAGAAAAAAATCCCTAGTTCCAAATGGCAACGGGAGAAAAGATTCTGTCAGGAGAAATGCAATTAACAATATCGATTTCAACAGAGACACACGTTCTTATTTTAATCTTTATCGGAGCACGTTAAGTTTAATTGTTCAGCCATGTGTAGAATGTTTTCTATCACATATTTTTTTTCTTTTACTAAAACAGATTATGTTTCTTATGGTGATTATAGTGCTCATTTTTACTTTGATTATGAAAGTGGGATACGTAAAACTGTAAAAGATAAATTGTTGAAAAGTGCATTTGTGCAGCGTCTCTCTCAGTAATTGTTCCAAAGCAATTATCTAGATTGAAATCCACAAAAAAGTGTTCTAAAGATTTTGTTACAAATCTGGAATTAACTTTGGGGGGAAATGTAAATAATTAAAATGTTCTAAAAAAGTGTTTACACCACAGATTTGTTTGAGGTATACAAATTTTGTATGAGTTTAAAATGGATGGTATGTGATTATTTGTTGTGGATTGGTACAGAGTTTAATTGTTATTGTATGTACCTATCTATCTATGTAAATCCTGGAATTTTTCTCCTAAATAATTTACATAGGAAGTCATTGATACTAACTGAAAGCTGCATATTTATAGAATTGAAGTGGCTATTTAACGTTTTAAAAAAGTTCATAGATATTTTAGAAACAGTAATTATATTAGTAAGCATTTTTATAATTAAGATAGATGCTGCCATCACTTCATGGAATCAGTAATTAAATCAATTCAGCTCGTACATTTTTTTAATAGTACTACCGTTTTTGGAATTAAATTGAAATCATAGCGAGACATACGGTTTTGAAAAATACGGTACGTCATAAAACCGTATTTTAAAAATACGGTTATGTAATGATATGGAATTCAATATTTATAAAAAAAAATGTAATGAAATAGTTTTAATTTATGAATCAGGATCTTTAAACGGTAATTCAGTTAAACAGTTAAACAGTTAGTTAACAAGTATTAAACAGTTACCTAGTTTACAAGGTTTTCAGTGAAATTAATTTTGAAAATTAATTTTAACATTTATCTGCAGGATGCAGATAACATGCACTATTTTTAGTTTCTATTATTTACTAGCAGCATACCCGTTCTTCGTACGGAGTATATAATATAAAGAAACTTGTAATTCGCAATCATGTGCAAATTCTGTTAAAATATTAAATTTATTCCTCATAAAGAGAAGTATAAGAATATCTGTTCTTACTATGCAAAATTATCTTCACGGGCAGATCTGAAGGGTAAAATATCCTGGCCTCTTTTGCAAGCAAATTTTCAAAAAAAAAAGAATTGAATCACTATATGCAACCCCGTACTACTTATATTGTCACAGATTAGAAAATATGCCAGTGTGTTAGTAGACGATTACCCGTATTACAATATGAGTCTCAAAAATATTTGCCAAAATAAAAGAGATGACCCAATAAATTGAAAATATCAATAATCCCCGTAATCTTTATTCCAGAAAGTCGTAATTGATTCCAATATATGTCAATTTATATCAAATTATATGCCAATATACCTGTACTACTTATATTATCGTAGATTAGAAGATTTACCCGTGCATTTGTAGAAGATTACTAGTACAACGTACTATATATGAGTTTCAGCAATTTTCGTCATAATAAAACAATGGCATAATAACCTGAAAACATCAATAATCCCTGAATCAACAGCCCCCGAAAATATCAATAATAATGATGTTTAAACCTGAAGACCGTAATTGATATTATCCAGTCAAAAATGCAATGTCAATGAAATTTATTTAATATACATATCTTTATTATTCAAATCGGAAAAAATTTAATAAAAATCGTCTGCCGCATAACACATTGGATCCGTTGTTAAGCAACATGATATCATTTGCTTCAAATAAATTGATGGAAATCATATCTCCTGAATAATGCGATCTCCATGGAAGGTTTCGCGACATTTTCGTCAATTTAGCGATAACTTAAAAAATCGCCAAATTTATCGCCAAGTGGGACTATGGAATTGATAGTCCCATTTTGCGACAAATTAAAGAGACATCATTACAATACTATCCCCTAACAAAACACAATTAATTTCAATTATTAAGCGCGATTTTATCAATTCCATGATATTTTTATGGATTTAGAAACATTTTTATCAATTTGGTGATATTAAAAAAATTCGCTAAATGTGTTTAAGTAGAATGGATGGACTGACCGACAAATGCTACCGAAACATCATTTCAGTACTCTCTTCTAAAAAAACAAATTTAATTTCATTGATTTGCGTCATTTTTATCAATTTGGAGACATTTACGCTAATTTGGTAAAGTTTAAAAAAAGTTACCAAGTTATTTAGAGATATTCCGCTAAATTCGTAGCTCTGAATTTGAAGATCTGAAGAATAAAAAATATCTTGATGCCGTTTGTATATACTAAATGAAAACACTAAAATTGTATTAGAAGATACACCCGTTCTACTCTTTTTCTGCTTCAACAATCGAAATGAATTTATTGGGTAAACACAATATATGAGTTTATTAGCTAAACACAATATATGAATTTGAAAACTCTTTGCTAAAATAAATGAAAGTGATGTACGCAGTCCGCAATTTATATAATTAAAAGAACAACCATACCGTTCGTTTATAAAATATATTTTTACATCCATTTATTTATTATTCAAATAGAAAAAATAATAATAAATATTAACAACACATTTAATTTCATTCCGTTGCCGAGCAACAGGATATAAGATAGAATCTTCCTCATAAAATGCGAAATTAAATAGCCATTTTAATTGTTTTATACTTTTCATCATTGAGTAAAAGCTTGAAAAAGATGAACCATAGAGGTAGGTTTTTCCATTTAAATTCGTGTTTCAAACAGTTCATGTTTTGCGATAGTAACTAATTAATGCAAAAATCCTGCACCAAACTCAGAAATAAAGTTTTATTTCATTTTGACGTTTTAAACAAACGATTTTCATCATTTCCGTTTGGATAAACCACGGAGTTAGAGAGTAGAATTCCTAGGAAAAGTTCCGTTTTTCATTAATATCTCGACAACCCCTGGTCTTAAAAACTCGAAACTTGAACTAAATTTATGGGGGGCTATTTCAAGGCTATCCACAAAATTTCATTAAATTCGGTTCAGCCGTTTTCCCGTGATGATGAGATAAACGAAAATTTCGGTTTCTACTAATACCTCGAGAACCACTGGTCGTAGGAACTCAAAACACGGACTAAACTTTAAGTGGGGCTATTTCTAGGCTACCCACAAAATTTCATCAAATTCAGTTCAGCCGTTCTCCCGTGATGATGGACAAACAGACAGACAGACAGATAGACATACAGATTTTCAATTTTATATATATAGATTGCAATTATTAACATAAAAAATCTGTTATGAACAACACATGGCTTTCCTTATATAATGCAATGAATTTACTAATTTTACAGTAAACAAAGAATAGGTTACACTTATAGTAGATACTTATATTCTTTCCAAGATATTGAATTTTCGTCACTGAGTCGTTATTATCATTGATTTAGCATCATTTTTATCCATTTGGCGAGATTTTCGTTAATATGGCAACATTTAAAAAGTCGCCAGGTTGTCGACATTCCGCCAAATTCATCGTCCAAATCTCGCTAAGCGTTATGGATGGAGAAATAAGTTATTCTTATAGCATATAAATGACTATTGGCCTTCAAATGCAACAGTATTACTAAAAGTATCTTCTCTCATGAATGGAACGAGCTAGATCCAAGAGAATGATATCACCCAATTTATCGCATGCTATTACATATGAAAAGTGAACATGTTTCTCAACAGTTATTATATTTTTTTTTTTACTTTATGGGATTTTTTGATAAATTTATTTGAAAAATGTGCAATGTCTCGAGAACGGTTCATGCTAGCCATCTAAAGTTTATGTCAATCGTTTTCTAAGGAAAAATTACATAAGAAATGTCTATCTGCTTAACTTTATTAAAGGCTTTGATTTTTTGATGATTTTTTCAAAATTTCACTCGAAAATTTATAGGGGTTCTGAACATTCAATTGTGTGTTGTGTTGTTGCTAATCTCCCATCTGGTCTGAACGAGTCAGATCAGATCAGTAAAACCGTTGACTTTAATAAAATCCGATACCAAAAGGGGAGAACCATAAATGTCCTCCCTGTCCAGCCCGAGACAGTCCAAAATATGTTCTGGCGAAGCCTGGACTTGCCGGCACTTAGTGCAAATGGGAAAAGTTTTTTGGCCTCCAGAATACAACCAGAATTGTCACAATCAATTGTGTGTAAAAACAATAAACTTCTAGTATTCACGGATTGTTATTTTTGTACCAAATTTCATTCGAATCGCTCCATTAGTTCGTGGGATATCGTCTCCACAGACTCACTGATACACACACACACACACACACACACTTTCACACACACACATACTTTCACACACATACTTTCACACACACACACACACACACATACTTTCACACACACACTTTCACACACACACACAGACATCACCTCAAAAATGTTCGATTCGTGATCAGGGATGCTTGAAACTTGCTCTCCCGCCGAAAACTCGAATTCGAAATTTCGACCCCATCACAAGACTTTCCTTATACATTATTTATTTATTTATACTATGTATTATATCTATATTATACTATATATAAGGAAAGTAACAATCTGGGTTATAGCGATGATAGAATATAAATGCAGGTTATTGAATAGAAAATATATCTAAAACTTTAAACGAGTTTCGACCACTATATAACGTCGTATAGTCTTATATAGCGTTGTGTAGTCTTATATAGCGTTGTGTAGCCTTATATAGCGTCGTATAGTCCTATATAGCGTTGTACAGTTCTATATAGCGTTGTACAGTTCTATATAGCGTTGTATAGTCCTATGTAACGTCCCCAAGTGGCATCGCTGAAATGGCGGTTTTAGGAGTCATAACCTTCTCTATTCTGTTCCAGTATTAAAATTGTATGTAGTAGACACTTATGTATAATCTTCATTTTAAAAACGTTTTAAGTAAAGTATTATTTTGGTTGTTGATAATGCATTTACTAAAACGTGTTTATAATGCTTAAATATGCATTTTAATCATGCACATAAGTAATTCTGAAATGATCTTTGGAGAATTAAAACTATAAACTTTTCTGTTGCACCCCCCCCCCCCCTCCTCCTAATTTTTTTTTTCTGACGACTCCAGCCTGTACATAATACTGCAAACAGTATTCTAGGAATTTTCAAAATATAATGCTACATCGTCATATAAACCAATTGCTGGTTCAATCAGACATGTTAAGTTCATCTGAACGTCTATAATTGGGAATTCTGAAACGATAGGATTGTTACCAAATTGTTCAAGTCTAGAACATCAACAAATATTCTTTGTCTTCAATTTAAATGAACATGTTGTGCTTCCGTCGATTTCATCCTTAGCACCCCATTTTCCCTAGACTATTCTGTCCCTGTTGTGCTACTCCCATTCCACTTCCCCCCCCCCCCCCCCCCATCACCCTCAAGTAGACGTGAATTCTTGTCGTTCGCAGATGCTATTGATTGGTTAAAAGGCTCTCCCCATCTCCCGTTTCTCACATAATCAAAATCGTCCATCATTGCATAATCAAAGTCCATGCAACACTAATGAGCTCCGTTGCTCCCATCATCCCGTTGTACAGCGCCATCTGGTGTTTCTGGCAGGCAATAGACGATCTTTAATTAGTTTGAAACAGCACATTGCCGAATTCAGTTTGGGGGAGGGGCTTGTAATGTAATCGAACATTTTGACGAAGAATTACAATTTGCATATATGGACTGTGTGGGAAAATACGTGTTCTGGGAGTTTAATTGATTGCACAATAGCGGATTGTAATTATATATATATATATATATATATATATATATATATATATATATATATTATATAGCGGATTGTAATTATAAAAAAATCTGATGTGGGCAACACATGACTTTCCTTACATAATGTAACGAATTTACTACTTTTACAGAAACAAAATAGGTTTTTCTTATAATAGATAATTATATTCTTTCCAAGATATTGAATTTTCGACCATTAGTCGTCATTTTCATTGATTTAGCGTCATTTTTATCCATTTGGCGAGATTTTCGTTAATTTGGCAACATTTCAAAAATTCGCCAAGTTGGCGACATTCCGCCAAATTCGTCGCCATAATCTCGCCAAACGTTATAGACGGAGAAGTAAGTTATTCTTATAGCAGATAAATGACTATTGGCATTCAAATACAAAAGTATTACTCAAAGTATCTTTTCTCATGAATGGAACGAGCTAGATCCACGATAATGATGTCATCAAATTTATCGCATGATATTAGTATTACATATGAAAAGTGAGCATGTTTCTCAACAGTTAATATTTTTTTAATTAATGGGATATTTTGATAAATTTATTTGAAAAATGTGCAATATCTCGAGAACTATTCATGCTAGCGTTCTAAAGTTTATGTCAATCGTTTTCTAAGAAAAAATTACATAAGAAATGTCTATTTGCGTAACTTTATTAAAGGTTTTGATTTTTTGATGATTTTTTCAAAATTTCACTCGAAAATTTAGGGGGGTTCTGAACAATCGATTACGTTTAAAAACAATAGGCTTCCAGTATTCACGGATTGTGATTTTTGTTTCAAATTTCATTCGAATCGCTCCATTCGTTCGTGAGATATCGTCTCCACAGACTCACTGACACACATACACACCCACACACATACTTTCACACACACACGCACACACACAGACATCACCTCAAAAATATTTGATTCGTGATCAGGGATGCTTGAAACGTGCTCTCCCGTCGCAAACTCGAATTCGAATTTTCGACCCCGTCACAATACTTTCCTTATACATTATGTATATAAGGAAAGTAAAAATTAGGCAGCCAACAATAATACAGCTAGGAAAACCTTGAAGCCCCACCCCACCCCACCCCCACCCTAGCAACTGCGGAATAAAATATCCCTGAGTATACACTTTAAGTCTATTTTTAAGTAACATTACCATGCCCGAACGAATAAAGGGAGTTGTAACGCCCCTAGTTGAAAATTGAAGAAGTTATAAACACGAATTTCGAAACATAGTGAGATAGAAGAAAAACGTCAATCACAAGGTTGTCTAATCCAGTGCTTCTCAACCTTTGTGAGACTGCGGCTCGGTAAATTATTTTTTTATATGACGATGTCCCGGTCACAGCAAATTTACTCATAAATACCTTCCTATTCCTTTTTTTAAGTTCATACATTAAAGTACCATAAGTATTAATAATTAATCATGACCTAATTATAAAACGTATTAGTGCAATTATGTATACGGTGTGGCATGCTGACGCATCTAAAATTACATTTAAACAAGTTATCAATCACTGGACTGATGAAATCGTCTATCATATTGTAATTTCCTCCTAGCAACACCATTAAATTAATCTGTGCTGATTTTCATTGACATTTCCCGTTCTAACCACCTAAAATGTATAATATTATTCAGTATAAAATGGATTATTGTATTACTAAATTGATTTTACTGATGTTGGTTTGAAAAAAAAATCTGATGTGGGCAACACATGACTTTCCTTATATAATGCAATGACTTTTCTACTTTTACAGTAAAAAAAAAATAGATTATTTTTATAGTAGTTATTTACATTCTTTCCAAGATATTGAATTTTCGTCAATGAGTCGTCATTTTCCATGTCGCGACATTCCACCAAATTCGTCGCCAAAATCTCGCCAAGCGTTATGGACGAAGAAATAAGTTATTCTTGCAGCGGATGAATGACTATTGGCGTTCAAATACAAAAGTATTACTCAAAGTATCTTTTCTTGTGAATGGAAGGAGTTAGATCCATGAGAATGATGCCACCTAATTTATGGCATGATATTACATATGAAAAGCGAACGTGTTTCTCAATAGGTAATATTTTTTTTTATTTTATATGACTTTTGATAATTTTTTTGAAAAATGTGCAATATCTCGAGGACGGTTCACGTTAGCGTTCTAGAATTTATGTCAATCGTTTTCTAATGAAAAATTACATAAGAAATGTCTAATTGCGTAACTTTATTAGCGGTTTTGATTTTTTGACGATTTTTTCAAAATGTCACATGAAAAATTTAGGGGGGTTCTCAGCATTCGATGGCGTATAAAAACAATAAGCTTCCAGTATTTACGGATTGTGGCTTTTGTACCAAATTTCGTTCGAATCGGTCCATTCGTTCGTCAGTTATCGTCTCCACACACACACATACTTTCACACACACACCCATACTTTTACACACATACAGTCATCACTTCAAAAATGCTTGATTCGGGATCAGGGATGCTTGAAACATGCTCTCCCGTCGAAAACTCGAATTCGAATTTATGACCCCATCTCAATACTTTCCTTATACATTATGTATATAAAGAAAGTAAAAACAGTAGAGAGAAAAATATTTATCCATTGTAATTCACCATATAAGTCAGCTAAGCAAACTTTTATTCATAATATAATTGAAATACGGCTAGGCCACTGATATTTGCTACACATATGTTATTTAGTTGTTCTGATTCTGTGCTTTTCGACACATTCACGAATATTTATTCTCCTTAGAATATTTCCAATATGAAATATTTCTTTATACAAAATGCGTAGGTAACTAAACGACAAATTGCAAGATAATCTTTTGTGCCCTGGTATATTTGATATCGGGGTCCAAATTCATTACAGGAGGCATACATTTGACTCAATAATGGGCTTTAGGATATTATATTTTATATAATTACTTATATGTAGTGACTGCACATCTAGCAACAGATGAAATATCACGTATTTTATTGCCTTCTATATACGCGTTTCATGCATAATTAATGCATATTCCTACTAATTAAGCAACGCATTGCAACTTTTTAATTGATATTTTCCATCTATCTCGCTTTGTTGACGAGTTCGTGTGCCTAACTTTTTCAATTCTCCGCTAGGAGCGCTGCAAGTACTTTTATTCGATCAGACATGATTACTTTACTATAGATAGGTCTAACGTGTGCACTTAAGTGACCTCTTATTGAGAAGTTGTAAGGCGCTTTGAATTTTGAATAATTTTGAAATCATCAAATATAAACAAATTAACCTTGCAGACTAGTGCAGTGACCTTAGTACCACTAGCCCGAAATCAGTGGAATGTTGAGTACCGATTTCAAATCAGGAGGTCAGAAAGCTAAACTGGAGGATAAAAATAACCTCAGGAAGTTAACCTGAGGTAAAAATTGTAATAGGTGGTCAGTTAGATCTTGTTTAACACTAGAACGACGGATATTTTTAACTACCTAAAACGAAGGGCAGCGGTCAATTTGACCGCCATAGAAAAAATCTGATGTGGGCAACACATGACTTTCCTTATATAATTGCAATAATTAATAAATGCAATGAATTTACTACTTTTACAGTTAAAAAAATGTTATTCTTATAGTAGATACTTATACTCCTTCCAAGATATTGAATTTTCTTCAATTAGTCATGATTTTCATTGATTTAGCGTCATATTTATCCTTTTGGCGAGATTTTAGTTAATTTGGCAACATTTAAAAATGTCGCCAAGTTGGCGACATTCCGCTAAATTTGTCGCCAAAACCTCGCCAGGCGTTACGGACGGAAAGACAAATTATTCTTACAGCAAATAAATGACTATTGTGCTTTCACATACAAAAGTATTACTCAAAGTATCTTTTCTCGTGAATGGAACGAGTTAGATCCATGAGAATGATGTCACCAAATTTATCGCATGATATTTCATATGAAAAGTAAACCTGTTTCTCAACAGTTAATATTTTTTTTTTAATTTATGGGATTTTTTTGATAAATTTATTTAAAAATGTGCAATATCTCGAGAACGGTTCATGCTAGCGTTCTAAAGTTTATGTCAATCGTTTTCTCAAGAAAAATTACATAAGAAATGTCTATTTGCGTAACTTTACTAAAGATTTTGATTTTTTGATGATTTTTTTCAAAATTTCACTCGAAATTTTAGGGGGGTTCTGAACTTTCGATTGTGTTTTAAAACAATAGGCTTCCAGTATTCATGGATTGTGATTTTTGTACCAAATTTCATTTGAATCGCTTTATTCGTTCGTCTGTTATCGTCTCCACAGACTCACTGACACACACACACACACACACACAGACATCACCTCAAAAATGTTCGATTCGTGATCAGGGATGCTTGAAACGTGCTCTCCCGTCGAAAACTCGAATTCGAATTTTCGATCCCGTCACAATACTTTCCTTATACATTATGCATATAAGGAAAGTAAAAATACAACATATCTTTAATTCAAAACAAAAACATCATAGTTACAGCATTTTGGATGTTTCTTCGACACATTTTTGCAATAAGCGTTCTTGCATACATTCCTATTTGCTTACAGAGTTGGGACAGCCTTTTTTTTTTTTCACGACGTTTTGAGAACCAAATTTCCCGGAAAGAGCTGTGCTTTTATCCAATATTTTCCACTCAGTACCATCTTTGGCACGAAGATTTGCTAAAGTAGAGGGATTGCGTTGAAGGTGAGTTGAATTGGACATATCGTCACCGTCAGAGTCTGTTTGCACCTCTGAGGAGCTGACGCTGCTCTCCGCAATTTCATTTTAATAAGAAACTACAAAATCTGCATCACTATCACTTCCGTTGTCACTGGAATTCTCGCTAAGTTGCTGCAAAAGTGCTAGACACTCATCAGTAATCAGTCACTTCCCACGAGACATCGCGCCAAAATTTTATGCAATAATTTACATCCAGCACTGGCACAGTCGTTGTTCGTTCTTGAAACACGCCGAATAATGCTAAAAAGCCGATGCAATCATTCTTACGGCTTACAGTAGCGCAACGCCGCAGTCGGATTGCATCATTGTGTCAAATCTCTCTAGCGGTCATTTTGACCCCTGCCGTCGTTCTAGGAAGATCGTTGATTTGTTCTCTTATTATAAAACTTAGGATACCTTTCTTCTGTGTTTTCAATAACTTTAAGAAAATAAGAAAAGTCATAAAATTTCAATGGACTGGGATTAGCCGTTTTGGAGGAATCTTTTCTCAAAGTAGTTATGCGGTCAAAATGACCGCTTCCGTCGTTCTAATGTTAAAGTTCCATGAGTCAAATTGTCAAGTTGCACATTAATCTGGCATTTGAGGGAGAAGAATGATTATGCAGACTCCACTTCCACATTTGCTTGTAATTTTGTCCCAGTTGTCTGTTGGCCAGTATAAAAAAGTTCACGGTTCTAACTCTGGATAGGGCAGAAAGATTATTTACAATGCTGAACGAAAATATAGACGAAGAGATGTATTGTTAAGTTAATAAGAATTGATATCGATAAAAAAAAAAATCCCTGTTCAATGAAAAATGTAGGGAAAAAATACCTCCGATAAACTACTTACGACTTTACTCTTCACATTCTCTTCCGAGGAATTTATCGGTTGGTTGATTCTAATCCGATTCTAATTCAAAAGTTTTGAAAGAAAGAGGTCCCCAAAAAAAGAGAGCGAGTCGATGTGCTGCTGCAGTTTTTTTTTTTTAATCATTTCGAGTGGAAAAACTTGAGTTTCAGGTTTTTATGGTTACAGCGAAATTCTCAAGTTTTTAATTACAGAAATAGTTGTCGCAGCTCAAGAATTAATTACCCTAATGATATTTATGTTAATTGGGGAATGTAATAGGATTTAGAACAACCAAGAAAATTATTGTTCTAAAAAGTGCAAAATAGCGAAGTGCACTGAAACATGCTTGAGAAGAAATTTCTTTTGCTTTATTTACTGAAATTGTCTATGGAACTTGCTTTAGGAGTAGGGGACTGCACTAAATTTGGGATTGTGCTTCTGTTGAAGGTAGCAGCATCCTTAGACCGGTTTCGTTCTTTTTATGCGCTCGTCTAAATGAAATAGTCGATACTTGCAATGACGTAAAAAAACTGCTGTGTACTACAAATTTGCGGCCCCCTATGAGGAGCAACAAAACCCTATCAAAACGTATCTGTACCTCAAACAGCGAACTCATTATATTTTGAGTCAAAGATATCAAATCAACTACCCTACACATTTAATAAACACTTAAGTAGCACCTACACACTTAGTAAACACTTAGTAGCACCTACACATTTAGTAGACCCTTAGTAGCACCTACACATTTAGTAAACATTTAGTAGCCCTACACATTTAGTAAACACTTAGTAGCACCTACGCATTTAGTAGACCCTTAGTAGCACCTACACATTTAGTAAACATTTAGTAGCCCTACACATTTAGTAAACACTTAGTAGCACCTACACATTTAGTAGACCCTTAGTAGCACCTACACATTTAGTAAACATTTAGTAGCCCTACACATTTAGTAAACACTTAGTAGCACCTACACATTTAGTAGACCCTTAGTAGCACCTACACATTTAGTAAACATTTAGTAGCCCTACACATTTAGTAAACACTTAGTAGCACCTACACATTTAGTAGACCCTTAGTAGCACCTACACATTTAGTAAACATTTAGTAGCCCTACACATTTAGTAAACACTTAGTAGCACCTACACATTTAGTAGACCCTTAGTAGCACCTACACATTTAGTAAACATTTAGTAGCAGCTACACATTTTGTAAAAATTGTCGATAACTTTTTTGAATATCAAAATCCTTCTCAAATTTAATCATGGAAATGGCTCTCATTTTATAATTCTGTTAGCATGTTAAATGATGAGAGGTATTGAATCTTATTTCTACATGCGGCAAAATGATTTAATTATTTAATTTTTAGATTTGCCAAGAAAGGATATTAAATTATGTTTTCATTATTTCTGAGAGGTGCAGTGGTGCATATTTAAAAAAAAAAAACACTGTGCATTTCAAATCCGAATTTTTCAAAATATTATCGTTTTACTTTCCTTATGTACATAATGTATAAGGAAAGTATTGTGACGGAGTCGAAAATTCGAATTCGAGTTTTCGACGGGAGAGCACGTTTCAAGCATCCCTGATCAAGAATCGAACATTTTTGAAGTGATGTCTGTGTGTGTGTATGTGTGTGTGTGTGTGTGTGTGTACGCGTGTGTGTGTGTATGTGTGTGTCAGTGAGTCTGTGGAGACAATAACTGACGAACGAATGGACCGATTCGAACGAAATTTGGTACAAAAATGACAATCCATAAACACTGGAAGCCTATTGTTTTTATACGCAATTGAATGTTCAGAACCCCCCTAAATTTTCGAGTAAAATTTTGAAAAAATCGTCAAAAAATCAAAATCGCTAATAAAGTTACGGAAATAGACATTTCTTATGTAATTTTTCATTAGAAAACGATTGGCATAAATTTTATAACGCTAACATGAACTCTTCTCGATATATTTCACATTTTTAAAAACAATTATCAAAAAGTCATATAAAACAAGAAAGATCAATCATGCATAAGCATTGATTATGAAACACTTTCCAACTGAAATGCAATTTCATTTAAAAAATTTTAAAATGTGATACATTCAGTGGTGATATCTTTTACATTATCACAGTACTACAGTAATTTATTATACTTAAATATTTAAAACTGCATCGAAATATAAATCATCTGATTCTCTATGCAAAATCAATGAATATTTCACATATATAACTTGTATTCCAGACTCCAGAGCTAAATAATTTTGTTTGAAAACAATTCAGCAATTCTTATGTAACTCACCTTACAATCGCTTCAGATATTTGCATTCTGCATAAATTAAAATTAGGCTTCGCTAAAGAAATAATAAAAGTTTAGGGATCATTTAAAATCACAACTATTGTAATTGCATAGGCACGGAATTTAGATACACAGATGAAACGCAGATAATATATGTGTGTGTGTGTATGTATTCAAAGTATTGGAATCGTGCTGAAGATCGGAACTCGAATTTTCGAAAGATCTACACGTTTTGGGACTTCTAGAACACGAAAAAACTATTTTTAGGAAGACATCTGTGTGTGTAAGGGTGTATCTGTGTATGTTTCTGTGTGTCTGTGAGGATATTACATCCACTCTAATTGAAAAACTAATGAACCGAATTTCATACAATTTGGTAGGTATGTTTTTTGTGGGAAATCCTGATGTTCATTAGATTATAGTACGATTCGTAATAAAAGAATCTGCCTTCTTTGCGAAATGGCCGGCAGAAATTGCCTTTATCCACTCTAGCTAAAAACTAATGGAACAAATTTAACAAAATTTAGTGTATAATATTTCAATGACCTACAAGTGATTTATATACCAAATTTAACAAAATTTGGTACATAAATCATTTGTAGGTTATTCTAGTACGATTCAGGAAAAGGAACGGGCTATTTTTGCGAAATGGTCCGCAGAAATCGTTAAATATAAAAATAAAGGACTACGTGTGCTCAATTATATCAATTAAATTCCTATTTTATACGTGATTTTTGGTAACAAAAAGAATAAGATTAACCCCATTACTCTAAGACTAGCCGCTCTTGAGATATTCTAGTTTTTTCGCGTTTTCGCTACGCCACCTTTGACAATAAGTCCAGCTATCAAATGAGAACCAAATTTAAGTTTAACGTGCAAATTCAATGTCATTTAAAATACTTATGGCTGTTATTTTGTGCAGATAAACTCAAATTATTATTGAAGAAATAAAGAGAACGTGAATATGAGTCTGCAGGGAAAGACATGTGCTTCCCACATCAGAATCTTTAACAATATTACAACAATGATTTATAGAAGTGAACGCGGATTATTTGCAGGCCATTTCGAAAAAAATGTATGATCTATATTTAAAGATCCAAATTTTTGTAGAATAAAATGTTCAACAAATTTAAGCTGTGTACCAAATTTTAACACTCTAGGACGTAGGAAAGTGCATTAAAAATACCATCAAATAAGTACTATATTATGAAGAATTATATAAAATTAAAAAAAAAAATTTGAAAAATTGTTATCTACCAAATTTATTTTAAAATGTGAAGTCTCTCTCATATACAAAATAATTAAAGTCTTGAAAAAATATTCATTATATAATATATCTCTTTTTTCTTTCTGGAGGATATCCCAAAAGTCAGAATTTAATTGAATTTGTTTTTTTCCCTATATTAAATAATTTTTAATTAAAAAACTACATAACATATTTTACTGAAATTTTTTATATATATTTTATGGAATAATGTAAATATTTCCTATAAATTTCGAAGCAATTTATGAATTTTAAATTTGCTTAAAAAATGTTTGAAAAATTAGGTCCCATAGGGTTCAATATATTTCATTTTTTCAACCCGGCTAGCCCTAGTGTAATGGGGTTGGTCTTATTCTTTTCAATGTTAAAAATTATGTATAACACAAGCATTTAATTGATATATTTGAGCATACGTAATATTTTATTTTAGATTTTGACGATTTTTTCGGGCCATTTCGCAGAAAAAAGCAGGTTACTTTTTCCGAACCGTACCAAAATCTAATCAGCACCAGGGTAACCCACAAGTGACTTATCTACCGAATTTTGTGAAATTTGATCTATTAGTTTTTCAGATAGACTGGACACAGGCAATTTTTGCGGATCATTTCGCAAAAAAAGGCGAGTTGCTTTTCTCCGAATCTTACCAAAAACTAATCAGCACCAGGGTCACACACAAGTTCAAACTTTACGAGGTGGTAGTACGCAAACTATGCATTTTTCGCCATAGTTTACCGGGTCGGAAATGAAACGTAAAGGCGTTACAGGACGCTTACTCATTGGGAAGCGCCTGCTCCGCAAACTTAAAAAGCGCCATTCTAATTGTTATTTTCTGGTTGAAGAAGATAACCACGTATGCAGATTTCATCTGGGTAAGAAGAAGAACTCCTATGCAAATTTTCGTAACACCGAATGTACATCCTTATCAGTTTGCAGAAGTTATTCGCAGCTCCAACTTTTGAGACGATGGAGAAATTTACAAATAGGGAAAAAGCCGATATTACCGGAATTGCTGGAGGATATTCCAACAGACATCCAGCACGATGGAGCACCAGCCCATTTTGAGCGAGAAGTAAGGAACTATTTGAACGTCACTTTTCCGGCCGATGGATTGGACAAGGTGACCCCCATAGCTCGGCCCCCACGATCGCTTGATCTTCCGTGTCTTGACTTCTTTTTATGGGGATATCTCAAGAGCCTCGTCTATGACACTCCCCTTGAATCTAAAGAGGAACTCGGCACCAGAATTTCGACCGCTGCTGCCGAAGTGCTCGACATGCCTGGTCTGTTCTACAGAGTTCGTCAATCCCTCCATCGCTGATGTGAGACGTGCATTCAGGTCAGTGGCGGATTTCAGGAGGGGCGATCGAGGCGATCGCCCCCCCCCCCCCCAAACGCCTGACGAACGTCTTCGTTTTATCAAATAAATTATAAAATTAAAAAATATATATATCATTAGGGAGATACTTTGGGCTTGCTCTCCCCCCCCCCCCTCAGTTTATCCACGAAATCTCGCCCCCATAATGAAAGTCAAAAGTCTGCGCCTGGATGTCTTATATTTACAAGATTTAGTACCATCGACTCTTTTAGCGAAAATCAACACGGACGAAGAGTCAGTCACTCCTCACATCTTGGACAGAGCTAAGCAAGAAGTATCACAGAATAGCCGAACTGGGAGTGGAAGAAATGAACAGTCCACTTCAAGTTGAGGTGATTGACTGGAGAACCAAATGGATGCGAGAAAATACCGATACGGGCAAAGTACCCAAGTCTGCTTTTGAAGCACTACAGAACTGTGATCCTGCAGTGTACCATGTGATCTACGTGTTGCTGAAATTTCTTGTAGCATTACCAATTACTGTAGCAACCGCCGAGGGTAGCTTCTCAGCACTAAAACGATTGAAGACATGGCTTCGAAACACAATTAGAGAAGATCGGCTAGTGGGATTGGCTTTGTTGCATGTGCATTATGATATCGCAATTTCACCAGTAACAATTTTAGATCGATTTGCTAAAGAAAAAGAAAGAAGACTTGAGTTGATATTATAATGATGATTCTTCCTGGGAGGTGCCAGGGTTTTTGCGATGGACTCCGTAAGGCTGTTAAGGATAATGATCGACAATAAGCTGAATTGGCAATTACATTTGAATAGTGTTATAGGTACTACTTCTGACAAAAATTATGGAATCACTTCCATGTTATTTCAATGGGATACGACGTTCAATACCCTACAACTTTTGATGCACGGATACCCTGAAAAACCCTTTTTGAGCGAAATTGAAGAACTTTAAATGCTTAACAAAACAAAAAATATTTTTAAAATTTTGCATTTTTCATTATTTAATAATTCACGATCAAAAAATGGGAAAAAAGCTAGAGATTGAAAGAAAAAGCTCGTAAAAACTAATTTGGAATAATAAATTTGATCATGGAAAATCATTAAGATATAGCTCCTCATATTTATATGATTAAATTTATTATTCTAAATTAGTTTTTACGAGTTTTTTCTTTCAGCCTACAGCTCTTTCCCCATTTTTTGGTTGTGAATTATTAAATAATGAAAAGTGCAAAATTTTTAAAACATTTTTTATTTTGTTAAGTTTTTAAAGTTCTTCAATTTCGATCAAAAAGGGTTTTTTGGGGCATCAAAAATTGTAGAGCATTGAACTTCGTATCCCATTGAAATAACATGGAAGTGATTCCTTAATTTTTGCCAGGGGTAGTAAACTCGATCAAACCATTGGTCTTTTCTTTTGATGTTTTTGCATAATGTTTTTGCGTGATGTTTTTCGCGTAAAAATTTATTGATTCCTGTGCAGCTAAAAATGTAAAAAAAATGTAAAAATGTAAATCAATGTTCAGTGCTTATTAATACCTATATTAACTGCATTTACTCATGTTCATCCTCCTTTTCTACCACAATCTAAGAAATAAAATTTATTTGTATTGTATCGTATAACCATATTTAGTGAATAGAATATAAATGTGTGTTTATTTAGTAAATATTCAGTATTAATCTTCTCACATGGAAATCCCTTACTTGTGTATACTTTTGTGTAAACTTAATGCAGAATATAATTTAGTTTCCTGTTTCGACTTCAACAATAAGTTTGTTTCCTTATATAGTCACGTAATTTTTTTTCTTCCAATCTTCATTGTTTTGCTTTGGTCTTAAAAAAATGATAGACCGTATTTTATAAGCTGCAAAGAACTTACTGTAAACTTCCGAATTTGCTCTAGTTATTTCAAAAATGTCAAATATCCGTATATAGGAAGCCGTTAAGAAAATCGTAAGTGAACAAACCTCCGAGAACATTTCGATCTACAAAATCGCCCCCCCCCCCCCCCCAAACAAGAGGCCAAAATCCGCCACTGATTCAGGTTGGCAGCCGCTCTTTTGCGCCATTACTGTAATTATTGTTTATTAAATGTCATTTTATAACTTCTGAGTCATTCTTGTGATTTCGTCTCACTTCATCGGTTTCACCATTAAGCGCCCTCGTGCGCCCTTACGTTTCATTTCCGACCCGGTAAACTATGACGAAAAATGCTTGGTTTGATGTGTACTACCTGTGAGACCAGAAATAGTTCTCACATTTGATGAGACACTTTTATTCAGAAATTTATGGTGGCCTGAACGGCAGACAAAGCTTGTAGTCTGGCTGGCACCAAAGTTTATTACGACCTGAACCTAAAGGTCAGAAGACTATACATTTAGGGGTTCCATACCAGAGGGGCTGAGCTGGGCCTTGCTAAATGTGCAATGGTGCCATTGGGTAAAGGAGTAACCAATAAGCGCCAAAAAGAAGTAAAGGCGGAGTTACCCCCCCCCCCCCCACTCCTCACCGGGGAAACCACAGCCTGTGGCCCGAGAACAAAAAAAAAACGAAAAAGATGTCGACTTAAGAGCATACCACAAGAGACAACCATGGAATTTTGACTTAGAAGCATGCCAGCAGAAACTATCACGACTTTGACTTAAGAGCACAACTAGAGAAGAATGAAAAATCTAACAGACTTGTAGAGTGTCCCGTAGAGATTCCAAAATAATGGAGATATATCAAAGTGTGAGTGCAATCAGAGTACAAGAAGGAGCCACACACCAAAGAGTTATGGCAGTACTAAGAATTGATGCAAGCCTTTGAGATATGACGTAAAGCCCAAGACGAATTGGAAGGTATGTGCTCAACAGTTATCACAGGTCCTAGACACGATAGTAATTTTAATAATTCTGGTCTCATATGTCCCCTCCGCTGCAATAAGTAATGAAAATAAATGTTTTATTGTTTAAGTTTAAATGATGTGATCAATTTAGCATTTTATTAATTAATTATTCCTTTACAGGGCTCCCACGAAAGGTAAAATAATGGGAGGGTTTATAGTAGCACAACGAGCAATGTACATTAAATATAATTCCACTATATGAGAAATAACGGCCATGTCAACTTAATGAATTTAATATTAAAATAATAATATCTAAATGAATTTAATATTTAAAAGTGTAACTTTAAGTATCTTTTTTAATTGCGTCCCACACTACCACCTCTTAAAGTTTGGACCAATTTTTATAATCACCCTGTATACACTGTTTTCACTATGTGATGTAATAAATTGAAAGTTTGGAAACCACTGTTGTAATTGCTATCAGTTTTTCTTTGTTTATCCTTGCAGGATTAAATTCGTGGTGTTCCCGGTTGCATCACGATGCGTATGAAAGGTCGTAGGAGACCTCTATTCAGCAGAATACAAGGAAAGAACCCCTTGCTGTTGGATTAGGGGTCCCAGTCCCCCCACGAAAGTAGAAAAGGTAAGTTTATTAATTACATTTCAAACTCGAAATTGTACCCGACGTTACCTGGTATTTAAAATGCAAACTAAATAGTAAATGCATTAAATTAAAGACAACAAATCGTAGATTATAACGTCATTTAATAGAAACCATCCTTTATGACGTACAAATATTAAAAATCTGATGTGAGCAGCACATGACTTTCCCTGCAGACTTATATTAACGTTCTCTTTATTTTAATTAAATTTATTTCACTTTTAATTCAATTTTCGTTCTCATTCGGTAACCTGGCTTATTTTCAAAGGTGGGGTAGGGAAAGTACGAAAAACTAAAATATCTCGAGAACGGCCAGTCCTAGTGTAATGGGGTTGGTCTTATTCTTTTCGTCTTTAAAAATTACGTATTAAATCAGCATTTAATGGATATATTTGAGTATACCCAGTTCTTTAGTTTAGATTTAGACGATTTTTGCGGGCCATTTTGCAAAAAAAAGGCAGGTTATTTTTTTCCAAATCGTGCCACAATCTAATAAGCACGAGGGTAACCCACAAGTGACTCATCTACCGAATTTTGTGAAATTCGGTCCATTAGTTTTTCAGTTAGAGTGGATACAAGCTTTTGCGGGCCTTTTCGCAAAAGAGGCGGGTTCTTTTATCCCGAATCGTACCCTAAACTAATCAGCACCAGACTCGCTCACAAGTAACTTACCTACCAAATTTTGTGAAATGCGGTCGATTAGTGTTTTAGTTAGAGTGGATACAAAATCTGCACAGACAGGCAGACACACAGACACAGACGTCACGCTAAAAATAGTTTTTTCGTATTCTAGAGGTCTCGAAACGTATAGATCCGTCGAAAACTCGAGTTGCGACTTTCGGCATGATTCCAATACTTTCCCTATACATTACTATGTATTGCAGGGAAAGTAAAAATCTGATGTGAGCAGCACATGACTTTCCCTGCAAACTTATATTAACGTTCTCTTTATTTTAATTAAATTTATTTCACTTTCAATTCAATTTTCGTTCTCATTCGGTAACCGGGCTTATTTTCAAAGGTGGCGTAGGGAAAGTACGAAAAACTAATATATCTCGAGAACGGCTAGTCCTAGTGTAATGGGGTTGGTCTTATTCTTTTCGTCGTTAAAAATTACGTACTAAATCAGCATTTAATGGATATATTTGAGCATACGTAGTTCTTTAGTTTAGATTTGGACGATTTTTGCGGGCCATTTTGCAAAAACATGCAGGTTATTTTTTCCCGAATCATACCAAAATCTAATCAGCACCAGGGTGACTCACAAATAACTCATCTGCCGAATTTTGTGAAATTCGGTCCATTAGTTTTTTAGTTGGAGTGGATACAAGCTCTTGCGGGCCAGTTCGCAAAAATAGGCGGGTTCTTTTATCCCGAATCGTACCCAAAACTAATCAGCACCAAATTCGCCCACAAGTGACTTACGTACCAAATTTTGTGAAATTCGGTCCATTAGTTTTTTAGTTATAGTGGATACAAAATCTGCACAGACAGACACACAGACAGACAGACACACAGACACACACACAGACGTCACGCTAAAAATGGTTTTTTCGTATTCTACCCAACTAGCACACTTACGTTTTTAATTCGTTGAAAAATCGGAACCCAGTTTCGTTTTTATTTCGTTGAATACGTAACGAAATAAAAACGAAAATATGTCTCGGCACTTCCACTATTTTGCAACCAATTTTTAAAACGTTATTTTTTCGTTTTACACACATAACTTTTGTATGGAGATTTACACGATAACGATATGCATCGCAAAAGAAACGAAAAAGTAACGGAGCGGACGCAAAAGAAACGAAAAAGTAACGGAGATAACGCAAAAGAAACGAGTATGTAACGAAAGTTAACGCAAATAAAGCGAATATGTAACGAAATATGGAAATGTAACGGACGTAAAACAAACGAAAATGTAACGGAACGGACGCAAAACAAACGAAAATATAACGGAGCGGACGCAAAACAAACGAAAATGTAACGGAACTGACGCAAAACAAACGAAAATATAACGGAACGGACGCAAAACAAACGAAAATCTATCGAGAAAGGTTACGCAAAACAAACGAGTATGTAACGAAAGATAACGCAAATAAAGCGAATATGTAACCAAAATTAAGACACTGAAAGGATATATTTCCTCCAGTCTTTTATTTCAGTTTGTCCAGGCTAGCATATGGGGGGGGGGGGGGGGGAGATAAACCTCGTTATGCCAGTTTTGGGTTTCGCTGTTACTTGCAAGGATAGATGTTGAGAAATTCGATAGAGTAACTAGATGCATTTCTAATATTTTTGAGCATTGCATCAATTTACAAAAATTTTAGAAACACTGCTCTAATTATTTTATCGATGCTTTAAAAAAGCACAAATTTTCTTTTTTTAGCATTTATGCTTTGTAAAGAACATAGGAGAAAATCCTGAAAACTAAATGATATTTAATACTATTTTCCGTATGCTAGCATGGAAAAACTGAGACTAGCAGTTGGAAGGAAAATATCCTCTTAATCTACGAGTAACATGGTAAACTGAGTAACGTAAAAAATAAGCAAATATTTTAAAGCAAGAAACACCATTTAGAAGAATAACTTTTATGCTCTGTTAAATAATATTTCAAGTTCTAGAAGAAAAAATTCCACTAAAAATTACAAAATGCTTCTTGTGTTTTTTCGTTGGAAAATCTTTACATATTCTATTTGTTACTGAATTTTGCACATTGTTTTTCAGTTTCTCTGATTTGCTTCCTGGTGATTTAAGACTTACCTTGTAGGAATATATTATTCTACATCCTTGTATATATTATTCTACGTTTTAAATTAAAACATTATTCACATGCAATTTAATTAATATACTAGTGTTAACACTATTGACTTTTCCATATAACGAAAAATCAATATATTTCCCCCCCCCCCCCCTAATTTAAGGTATTAGGAGTGTATAGGACCTTTCAATCTTATTAAATTACATTTACCTAACTAAAATCACTTCAAGTAATAAGGAAAACTTTAGAAGTTGAATAATCATCCTCCTTTGCTGTCTACGCCTATCATAAACACAGATGTAAAGACATGACCCCTAAAACTACACCCGTTTATGAATATTTTCATCTTTCTCTAGTTCTATTTTAAAATCTACTTCTGAACTAGATAGCTAAAACCTCTGACCTCAGTCAATTTATATAGATTTAACATTGAAAATGTGCTTCAATGTTAAATCTATATTTAGCCATGTGGTCAGACATTCATTGTATAATCCCAACAGCAAAGGACTAAATAAAATAAATACCAGTTTCATTTTAACTTTGTAAATAAGATAATTTTAAGTTGTATTTCAGTAATTTTTATGCCCCTGACACCATTTTTGTTGTTTCAAGGCATTGCATGGTGTAACCATTGATTTTGGAATTACTGTTCTACCATGAATGTTTGCAGTATGCAGATGCGCCAAATAGTTTTTGATGATACAGCTCCCTATGCGTGTTCATCTCAGGTTTTATCTGAGATGCTGTTGTCTTGCACCACTTTCTGGCCACAATCCGCTTCAAAGCCTTTCTGTCTCTATCAGTCATCTCCGACCGTGAGCCACTGTTGTGCTTGGCAGATGATGTCTTTCCCTGTTTGATATAGGCTGTCATTGCAGTCGACACGGCTTTTCTCCCGACACCAACAAAGGTGGCCATTTTCATTACTGAGACTCCGGCATGATGGGCCCCAACAACCATTCCTCTTTTGAAATCTGAGAGGTCAGCCATAGTGAAGTTTTAATGCCTCAATATATTTTGCACCAAATTGCTATCACTGATACTCACAGAGAGACTGTGTGTACATTCTCGCCTGCTAGATAGCATGCTTCAACGCTAGAGGGTGGGAGTATAAGACAGGTTCCCTCGAGTATTGTTATTACACAGGTGTTCATATTATTTTGTCCAACCCCTGTATATTGTTTATTTATTGAAAACCTAAAAAAGTATCTATGCAATCCATTCTCAATATGAAGCAGCTTCTGCAAAAACAAATGTTTCATGGAATAAACAAAATTCAGATGTTTTTTAAGGTAATTCTTCCAGCATTAATGACTTCACTTATGTATACATATAGTGTACGTGAAAATTATAGTAACTAATGTCCGGGATTGAGGGTTTAAAGTAATAATATTGACCTCTACGCAAGCCTCTAAAACAGATAATTTATTTAAAAATATCACGTAACTTGTACTTGAATTGAAAAGCATCTAAAACATGGCTGAAAAGGAGAAATTACAACTTTTACTCAAAGATAAACTTCAAGGAGTAATAAACTTCAATCATATATCTTTATTCATAGGCATGATAAAAGAATTTGCATTTGGAGTCAGTAAGTTCAGATAGGTAAAAGATATTTAAAAGTAATTTCTGAATATTTTAAGATAATTATCAAATTGACTAACAATGTTAAAGATGCCATTGTGGTAAAAATCTATTATATACAAATATCTAGTACAGCCTGCTTCATGTCAACATCCAACTAGAACCAAAATCCTTTTAGTGTCTTTTCCAGTGGATTGAAGAGTGAAAATCACAAGGAGATAGATCTAGACTGTACAGATGTGTTGTCCTCAATGTTGAAACACAAAGTGTTGTAAACGGCTATACAATAGAGTAGGTTCTCTGATCACTACTAACAGCTCACAGGATCCATCGACAGATTACTTTGCTGTACCCTAGGCTCCATATGATAATGCGAACAGTTCCATGGCTCCACCATCATCTTTTTCATGTTACTTTCATGATGTTTCTAAAAAATTAACAAAATCATAAATATCTAAAAATGAAGCAAATGCACATGTTACAGTTTATTACACAATTAATTATACATATTAGAGATAGGTTTGAGTATTGTTTCTTTAAACAGCAAGGATTTTTCTCAAGATATATATTTAGATCTTGAAAGAAGCATTGTAGTTGTAAAACTAAGTGTCTTTGAAAATAACTTCAAATTTCATTTGGTAGAATACGAAAATTTAGAAAAAATTTCTGTCATAGTTGTAGTAAGACATATAGAAATTTTTTCTATTTATATTTTTAGTCTTAATTATGTAGGCCAAATGTATTTATTTTTTATATCTTGATGATATTGTAGGGATTCATGTAGTATTACATTTATAAATTGCATAAATGTGTGCATATTTACAAGGAATATTAAAAGGCTATTAAAAATGTTAGGCATCTTTACTAAGGATATTAAAATTTAAAAATATGTCATTATAAATGAGATTTTTTTTAAACCACATCTAAAGATAAGATTTTAGTTTTATGTAGTAGTACCTCGATTTGACAAGCATATGGCATTTGTTTAATCAAGGTTGCACTATATTATGAGTTTTATTGTTGGCAAAAATTTGCTATACTATATTCTTTCAAAAAAATGTTTTCTTGAAACATCTATTTCCAGGGATCTGCTATAGATAGAGCTCAGATGATGACTGATTTGAAATTAGCATCCTATTTCTGAGAGGTTAGAGGTTCACTATATGGATTTCTACTTATTTATTTCTGGTTCAAAAATTGTCACTTGCAAAGTTTATATCTCAAAATTGGCTATATATACAGGGTGAGTCAGAACTCTTGAACCAAACTTTAAGGGGTGATAAATCACATCAAGTAATTTTGTCTTACAAAGCAGGGTCGCAACGCAAGAGGTGAACCGCTAGGTGGTAGTTCATGAAATGAGAAAATGATGATTCTCTCGTGAAAAGAGGAAACACAAAAATGACAAAGTAGACACATAGTATGTTTTACTGACAGAAATTGCAGAATGCATGGACAAAGTTACAGAAACTGTTAAAAAGTGCGACCACCAGCAGTAATGCAGGCTTCACACCTGCGATGTAGCAAGCAGCGCACGTTAGCAAAAACACCCAGCATATCTTGCACAACACTGGCAGTAACAGCAATCCTAGCAACAAAGTTCTCGTCGGAGTCGATGGGGTTAGACTAGATGAGACTTTTCATATGGCCCCATAAAAAGAAGTCGAGATAAGCGAGATCAGGCGGTCGTGCCGGCCAAGCTATAGGACCAACCCAACCAATTCATTGCCCTGGGAATGTATCATCTAAGGTATGTCGCACATCCACGCTGAAATGGGGTGGTGCTCCATGTTGGAACCGCATACATGCTTTAATGTTGACAGGAACATGTTGTAGTAACTGTGGCAATACCTCCTGTAAAAATAGGAAGCATGTTCTACCATCCAGTCGGCATGGTAGAAGATATGGGCCAATCAAATGATCATGGACAATTCCAACCCAAACATTTATGAAGCGCTACTGGAAGGAATGTGGACATGTGGATTTCTAGATGCCCACACATGAAAATTGTGCATATTAAAAATGCCCTCATGAGTAAAGGTGCATTCGTCTGTAAATAAAACATGTGCACTAATATCAAGCTGCGCTACCATTTGTTGCAGAAACCAGTGTGCAAAATCGGCACATGGCTGTAAATCTGCAGGTGTCAAGGCTTGCACTTTCTGCGCATGGTAGGGGTGTAATCCTTCATTCCGTAATACTCGGCAAACCATTCTTTAAGACACATTTAAGGCACGGGAAAGTGCCAGCGTGCTGCTTTCCGGACAATCTTCAACCCTCTGCAGAATGTTGTCGTCAACTTGTGGCGTCCTCACACTCATGGAATGTCCTGTATTATGCATACCGCTGACATAGGAGCCAGTTTCACACAGACACTGATGCAATTGCTGAAAGATTTTTCAGTTTGGCAAGCGTCTTGTCGAGAAACACACCAGGTATAGTCTTTGGGCTTTACGAGCAGTTTCATCTGCAGTACCATGCATAAAATGCATGTCCACCTTTTCCTGATTTGTGAAACCAGTCATTCCTTCTACAATCCATGGTGGAAATGACGATGAGTGGGAAAAACCACAGCTTTATGCGTTTATTTCTTCCGAGCTTTTATTCTTTCTACCGTTTTTTAACCAAAATTCTGTCAACTAGAATAAACAATTAAAAGCTGTTTCCACAAGTACGTAAAAATCGTCTGCAAACAAAATAATTATTTTCGATTACTTTACAAGAGAATAACAGTGGTGCTGCAAGTTGAGGTTTGCTAGCTAGTTCCAATATTTCCGCTCGCTACGATCGCATTTTTCGCAAAATGCTAATAGACTATCCATAATGCGAAAATGAAACAAGAGGTTTTAGCTTTTTTGCTAAAGAAATTTTAAACTCAGCTTAAACCCTGGCTAGTTCTGATGTAGTCGTTACTGAGTTCAATGTCAGTGACGTCTAGCGGTTCATCTCTTGATTTATGACCCTGCTTTGTATGACAAAAATTGCTTGTAGATATGATTTATTGCCCTTCTTTTCGCCCAAGAGTTCTGACTCACCCGGTATAGCTTAGATGATAACTGATGATATGGATTCTAGAAGAAGTACGGTTGTTCACTAAGAATTTTTACTTATGGGATCTTTTCCACTTCTGATTTAAGAATTTTCCTTAGCTATTTTTTAGAATTTGCTGTACATAGAGATAATGACTGATATGGATACAGCATCAAATTCCGAAGTGGATTAGGGGATAACTAAGAATTTCCACCTCCAGTCCTTTCACTTCTGGTTCAAAAAAATTTCTTAGAAAAATTGAAAACATATTTCTTAAGATTGGCTATAGATAAAACTTAGATGATAATGAATATGGATTTAGAGGCGAATTCTAGAGATAATAATGGGTTTCACTATAGCAATGTTTTTCAAACTTTTCTAGTAGTGGAACGCTTTTGAAATTTAATTTTAAGGCAGAACCCCAAAATGAGAAAAGTCGTTTGTGGTCCAAATTATGCATTTAAATGTTACTCATCTATTTAATTTTTAAAAAAAACTTACACAAAACCCCAAATACGGTGGAGAAAGCCCCAGGGTTTAGATTTATAAGACCAACCCTATTACTCTAGGACTAGCGGTTCGAGATATTTTAGTTTTTTTGCATGTTTGTTACACAAATGGAAATTGATATAAAAGTGCAAATTCAGTGTAATTTAAAAAAATGTGTGTTATTTTGTGCAATTAATTAATAAAGAAATAAAGAGAAAATGAGTTTGAGTCTGTAGGGAAAGTTATGTGCTGGCCACATCAGATTTTATATTATATCTTTGTAATTTGGGGATTTAAAATTTCAGAGTTTAGTCTTAAATCATACTTCTGCAAAATTTCAAAGAGTTTAGTCTTAAATCATACTTCTGCAATACATTCTAATCTTTTTAAAATGCTAATATTAATATTTAACAAATATAAGGTTTGTCTATTTCCAATAAAATGTATAGACAAATGTTGCTTTGCATTGAAAATTCAATTCAGTCCAATACACAGCAATGTTTAATTTGAAAATACATGTACAGTGAAATCTCGTTAATGCGGTACCCACTAATGCGGATTTCTCATTAGTGCGGACAAACTCTCATTCACCGTCTTGGTATATGGACATTCAATGTTAAAAGCATTGTTTAATGCATACCGTTCATCAGATAATGGGGACAAAAATTTAAGAATTTATTGCAAAACATGCCTTTTTCAGAAAAATTTTGAGAAAAAAAATTATTTCGAGAGATGTGTTTGTTCACTCACCTGTTTTTCAAAAGAAACCTAGCGAATGCTTTTGGATTTTCTTTGGAATCAAAAAGCCTGGATGACAATGGTTTTTTTTTTAAAGTATGTTCGTGAATTGGATAAACAATTCTGTAAAGAGAAACGAAAGGTGGCGTTGTTCATGAATAACTGCCCGACCCACCCTTCACAAATTCCTAGGCTGAAAGCAGCAAAGATGATTTTTTTATCACCCAACTGTACTTTAAAGCATCAACCAATGGATTAAGGCATTATAAAATCTTTGAAAGTCAGAAGCCTTTTTTTAAACATTGTTAATATAATATTTAATACTTTTTTTTTAAATAAGGAGTTTATATATATATATATTTTTTTTTTTTTTATAATATTTTTTATCACAATAAATAAAACTGTTGCTTGTGAGAGTAAAACATTCTAATTCTTCCTTAAAGAAAGAAAGCATATGAAAGCTATATATTTAATAATTTATTTCTTACACGTGTAAGAAACAGTAAATTATTTTTGATTCACTGGACATATTATTCTAGCTTAAATGTAATATTTAAGAGTAAGTTCAAAATTTTCCAGAAAATCTATATCTCTATTTTTATCTGATGTACAGGTACTTTTAACAAATAATTCATTTGTGAAACTAACTTACCTGCAAACCTTCATAGCCGACACTGCAATAAGACTTGAGATGAATTCTGAAAATTGCCAATTGACACCAGCAGTGGGGTTTAAACCCCACAGTTGCTAAAGTAGATTTCCTAGAATAATGAAGAAAGCATTGTATATAGACAATGGTTCTATACAGATGAAAATATAAATATTCTACTCGAGATCTTTAGATTTATAGGCAACAATGACAATTTTCCACTACAGTCTTTCATAAACCTTTTTTCAATATATTCACCTCTGTATAATTTGTTTGAATATGTTTTCACATTGTGTTCTACAATGGATCTACTCAATCCTGAGATTAATTAGTATCGAAATGCTGTTACTATTGAACAGCTCTTCAAGTATTTGCTTATAATGTTAATCAAAAATTTTATAAATCTTTATGTGAACTTGTTTCTGAAAAAGATTCTAATACTATCATTATACCATTTTTTCAAAAGGTCAGTCAGTAAATTACTAAAATCCATAGAAAATTTAATTGTAATATTTTGCTTACAATTAGTAAACACAAGTTATCGCAAGCATCTTCTTCCTTATAGTAAGCTCAAGTTTTCCAATCTTATTTTTTCCCAGTATGGCCTTTGATATATTGATGAAACTAAATATGCTCTCAAAATCTGTATTAAGGAGTATGAAAACTAAATGTGATTTTGAATTAATGAATATAAAACTATGTCACAAAACAGGAAAATATATCCGATTGCTTGCTCAACAGTGTTGAAATTCTGACCATTATTTTCAGATTTCTTGCACTAGTATTATACAAAACTGTTTGTTAATTTATGATTTTGACATTTATATACCTTTCATATTCAGAAGTTAAGTATTTTAGTTAATGATTTGTTCAGTACTGTATTTTATTTTTCTGTATTGTTCGGTCCCTTATAATTTTACAAACATTAGTAAACACAAATCAAAACCTTTTGAAACTCTTATGTGACATTTGGAATTGTTTTCACAAGGTTGGGCTTTGTCATTTGACAAATGTCCTTGGGACATTTTTGTAATGTTTTGGAATAATGCAGCTTGTGTGTTAGTTCTATGCTTATAGATTGACTGGTTGAACCGGAAAATAGGCCCCCACTCATTTTTCAAAGTACGACCCTGCGCCAAGTTGGCGCGATTCATCGGGTTGCAATTTCATTTCGTATACTTCGCCAATTCTGGTAGCCCACGGCTTCTGGTAACCCACTGACATCCAATCAGCGCTTGGCTGTTTGGGAATCTGCATTTTAATAGGCAGTAATAGTCTTCTGTGTATTTCATCAGACCTTTTTCGATCGAATTCGTTGACTCTTGTTTTTACAGATCTTTTTCGATCGATTTGCAAAGATTTAAACACGTACAAACTTTTTGGAATACATATTTAAAACATTCCTCGTAATTCATGGACATTAACATTTTACGCAAATTTTCAATAAATATGCAGGTTCCGGTGTTAAATGTACATGTATGTTCAAGAAAACGTGCTGCGGTGTTGAATGTACGTGTAAGAAAACGTGTTCCGGTGTGGATGTAATTAAAAATATGGATATCCGTTACATAAAGGTTAGTTCTTTTCTTTGTTCATCCCGTGTTTTGAAATTGTCTTTTTCCGTATTTTTAAAATGGGTTTCTTAATTTTAAAGTATCGTTTTTTTTCTTGATTTTTGTTAAAGTACAAACATTTTTCTAAGTATCGTTTTCTCTGAATTTAGTTAAAGTACAAACTTTGTTCTAAGTATCGTTTTCTATTGAATTTAGTTAAAGTACAAACTTTTTTCTAAGTATCATTTTTTCTTAAATTTTGTTAAAGTACAAACGTTTTTCTAAGTTCTGTTTTTTCTTAAATTTTGTTAAAGTACAAACTTTTTTCTAAGTATCGTTTTCTATTGAATTTAGTTAAAGTACAAACTTTTTTCTAAGTATCGTTTTTTCTTAAATTTTGTTAAAGTACAAACGTTTTTCTAAGTTCTGTTTTTTCTTAAATTTTGTTAAAGTACAAACTTTTTTCTAAGTATCGCTTTCTCTTGAATTTAGTAAAAGTACAAACTTTTTTCTAAGTATCGTTTTCCTTAAATTTAGTTAAAGTACAATCTGCCATTACGCGATATTTTTATACGTCTGCCATTACGCAATATTTTTAAAATGCACAAAAATCGTATTTTGTAATATTTTTATGAGTATTATTTATTCACTTTTATTTATATTCAATTGCAATATCATTTAACAAAATTCCAGTTCATAAAATTATAGAATACGACATCATTTTGGTAGGAGGAGCCTATTTTAAAACACGGGAAAATACGTCACTTCAGTTGGGAGGAGTCAATTTCAAAACACGGAGAAATGCACCAACTTGGCGCAATTTTGTACTTAGAAAAATGAGTGGGGGTCTATTTTCTGGTTTTACCGATTGACTTTCTTTAGTAGATCCTGAATTCTTCTTAATTTTGCTGTGTTCTAATTTTAAATGCATATATACCTCTCTGGCTCTTCTCTTTGTATCGATTTCATCTTTTCGACTTCAGATTTGTTGATAATTTTTTTCACTGAAGAAGGGAATCCAGCATATCCTTGAAACAGCTTCATATTTCATTTTTACATTTTGCTTGCTAAGTGCTCTGTTATGTTACATTTTTTGTCCCTGATCTTGTATCTTATATTCCACATAATTAATCTATGTTCTATCCCTTTACTTTTGTCCATCCGATTTTCTTTCCTATCCATATGATTTGTATGAAGTAATCTACTCCCACCCATTTTAAATCAACTCAATGTCTATGCTACTGTTTTACTTATATTTTAAAAGCGTACCTATAATTTACATATTTTCTCATGGATTTTATGCAATACAATCTTATGTGCATCATAAAATTTTAGAATGGTGTAAATACTGTAAATTATAAACAAAAGAGTAGAAGTGTAAAAGGCTATATATGGACACCCTCCAAATTGAAGTATGTAATGTGAAATTATGTCGGGAACCTCAATTTGGTTCTCATTAGGTTTCTTCAGTTTCCACATCCCAACTACATGCTCAAAAGAAAAATACTTGTTTGTGTATTTTATGTATTTAACAGTGATTTGAATAAAACCGTTAAGTTAAAATTTAACTGAAAAACATTTTAAAATGCTAAAATAAATATAAAATTGTATTTTAATAAAAAATGTTGAATGAAAATATTATATTTAAAATACTTAGAATTGTTTTTGACCCATTTCTACAAACAACATTTCAAATATAACTTTTTTGTGAATGGAATATAAAATAGCAAATAGTGACAGAATTATTCTGCACAAATGTAAATTATTAGTTTTGTGCTCAAGTTCAAATATTTACCCAGAAGAAAATAAAAATTAATAGTATCTGTGAACATAAATGTTAAAATAAAATTTGTTGCAAATTTTAGCTATAAATGCATTAAATTAGGAGATAACTAAGGAAGTCACTCCCACTGTAGATAACAGTATTCATGGACTGGTTTCGCACTTATGCGCTCATAAGCAGGGAATAAACGTTAACTGCAATGCAGCAAGAAAACTTGCTATCTGCCTCAATTTTGTGAACTTTAGTGGGTACTGATAATTGCAGTCCTTCCAAGTAGCTGATATAAAATTCATTCACAATTTAGCTCAGGCTACACAATTTGCAAGTGCTAAGATCAAAATCACAAGAACCTTCCAGAATATAATAAATAATTCCAAATATAACCTTCCAAAAATAGAAGATAACTATCAGAAAAAATATCTGCATACAATAAAAAGGCTAGATTCATATTGTTTTATCCACAAAATTTGCTCAAATTTGGAAAGTACTTGTGCACGTTTTATTATTTACAACTCTTAACTATGTTTCAAATAGATGTTACGAAAATTGAATGTTGTTTTGAATGTCCGATTCGGTGTTAAATTTTATTTTCAAGAGAAAAGGTAATTCTTTTAACAGCTCCAGCCATTTTAACAAATTCAAATTGATTTGTTTAGTAATTCAATTTAGTAAATTATTTTTTTACTTGAATAGTTTATTACCAGTATTTTGTTTTTCAAACTGGTCCGATATCATAAAATATTCTAATGTTGACGCACAAGTACATACCTACTTTCTCAACTTTAGATTATTATGCTGGACAAGATATAAGACTAGCCCTAGTAATTTCTCCATTTCACACTATATAAGTATACAATTGATACTATTTTCTACGATGTAGATACATCGTAGATCTATTGCAGATCTACTATGTATCTACAATACATATAAAATAATATTTTATTATATTTTAAATAATTTTAGAAGGAAAAATCAATAATACATACCATAATAGGCGCCAAACCCAAGATAAACACGGTAGTCGGTACACAAAAGAGCTGGGCATGCGCGCCAGAACACAGTAGTTTCACGCCAAGTTGGCAAATACTTTTGGCGCCAATATTTGTGTGGTCACATAGTATTTGGTAGTAGAAACATTCAAAAAGCTGCTACAAGGTTACCATATATACATAAAGTAAGGGAGACTTATCGCTAAATAGTGAGATAAATATTAATATCTGAGAACAGATATGATTTTTTGAAGTCTAGATTCTGTCACTGTGTCAATAAATTTCGCAAGATTGTACTCCCACCACATTTCTAGAAATCTACTCAGTCAATTTTTATTATCGCTTTTTTTTAAATGAAAACATTTGTAATGTCAAATATCTGGTAAATGTATAACTTAAATAATATTTTTAAAATGAAATAATTTCAACGATGTTTACGGGGGGGGGGGGGGGGGGGGGGGGGGGGTGACATGAAAACGTATTGAAGCGTAAATTTGTTTCTATACATTGATATTAATTGGGATAATTTGTTTAATGAAATATGTTAAAGATGTGATTAGAGTATGAAATTAAAATTGTAAGGATTGTGTACAGTCTCTTTCATTACTCTTTTCGAAATCCTGGTTACGCCTATGAGAGGGAGGGGGGGGGGGGCGTAATTTAACCTGTTAACGTCAGAATACACTTTTAAAATATATTAATTCTCCCAAATCGGACATATTGAAAAATGAAATCCAACACATTTGATCGTCGCCCCCCCCCTTTTCTTAAATCCTGGCTACGCCTATGCTAAAATATGGATATTGATTGTCAAATTTAGATTAAATAAACATGATAAAATGCAGGAGAAAAGTAGCGTAACTAATTGTAAAGGAAATATCGAATTTATACATAAAGTTGATATACAGATACAATTCTCCTTCATTAAATTTATTTTGAACATTTTCTTCATATACTGTACAAAAGTAAGAGGAGTGATAATCTCCCCCTCTTCACACCCACACACTGGCTTAATAACGTCGTTTATTCATCATTATCTGAAAATATTTATTACTATCGAAATAATTTGACCGTCGACCCTCATTTCGGCTACTCCTATGTTTAGGTATTGTGTTTATTAGTCCAAAATTTCGCATTTATATATTTCATAGTAATTATACTTATGAGTGTTGGTCAGAATAGAAAAAAGAGGTAATCCTAATCCGTACCCCCCCCCCCCCCCCTCCCTCCTTAAGTGCATTTTTAGTAGAATTCATAAAATTTTTGATGACAAAGAACTGAAATAAGAATATTTAACCATATACCTTTTAAAAGCCACGAATATCAATGGTTTAATTTGATTTTTAAAACTGATCATCGTTTGGAAAATTATACTTTAAATTTTTAATAATTTGAAACTCAGTAAAAATAACAAAATATGTATAAAATACAAATTTAATATTGAAAATTTTGAAAACAAAAAACCCATTAAACATACTAAACTCGAACAACACAGTATGTGTTTTACGCTGTACTTATTAGAAAATTTAGCATCCGATAAGTTTTCGGATGAAAATAGGGAGAAATTCTCTGAAAATATGGATTGATTGGAGTTATTCTTTAAAAAAAATGGATTGTTTGGATTTATTCGATGAAAAATTTGTTGCGAATAATGCAGATAAAACTTTTCAGATAAATGCAACAACATTAAAATGATTTAAAAACGAAATATATAATCCATTTTGCAACGTAATAAATAATTCGTTTTAAAATAATTTTTAAATCGCAATATTTGCAACCAAACGAAAAGGAAACGATAGCAACAAGTTTGCAACGTTTTAAATCCAGATCGTGCTACTTGGGTAGAGGTCTTGAAACGTGTAGATCCGTCGAAAACTCGTGTTGAGATTTTCGACATGATTCCAATGCTGTCCCTATACATTACCATGTATTGCAGGGAAAGTAAAAATCTGATGTGGGCAGCACATGACTTTCCCTGCAGACTTATATTCTCTTTATTTTAATTAAATTTATTTCACTTTTAATTCAATTTTCATTCTCATTTGGGAACCGGGCTTATTTTCAAAGGTGGCGTAGGGAAAGTACGAAAAACTAAAATATCTCGAGAACGGCTAGTCCTAGTGTAATGGGGTTGGTCTTATTCTTTTCGTCGTTAAAAATTACGTATTAAATCAGCATTTAATGGATATATTTGAGTATATCCAGTTCTTTAGTTTAGATTTGGACGATTTTTGCGAGCCATTTTGCAAAAAAAGGCAGGTCATTTTTTTTCGAATCGTACCAAAGTCAAATCAGCACCAGGGTAACCCACAAGTGACTCATCTACCGAATTATGTGAAAGTCGGTCCATTAGTTTTTTAGTTAGAGTGGATACAAGCTTTTGCGGGCCATTTCGCAAAAAAAGGCGGGTTCTTTTATCCCAAATCATACCCAAAACTAATCAGCACCCTCACTCACAAGTAACTTACCTACCAAATTTTGTGAAATTCGGTCCATTAGTTTTCAGTTAGAGTGGATACAAAATCTGCACAGACAGACAGACACACAGACAGACAGACACACAGACACACACACAGACGTCACGCTAAAAATTGTTTTTTCGTATTCTAGAGGACTCGAAACGTGTAGATCCGTCGAAAACCCGAGTTGCGATTTTCGGCATGATTCCAGTACTTTCCCTATACATTACCATGTATTGCAGGGAAAGTAAAAAGGCCAGAGCGATTTCGGGTATCACCATATTCTTCATCAATGGCTATATAAAAATTATCGTGCAAACATGCTTATATACAGACCAAATCGGCAGACAAAATTTGCATAAATCAACTGCGGAATAATGATAATTAAATTGTATTATAAACAGGATATTTAAGAATAAACGATTACAAAAATATATTAAATTGTATTAGAAACAGGAAATTTAAGATTAAACAAGTATTAAATACAAATACAAAAAAGAGAAGATGAAACGTGCCCCAAATTCCAGCAAAATATATATTACATCAAAATGAAACGTCACAGATAACTATGTAGAAGTTTGCGCGCTGGAGTTGCACTCGGTAGGCCGGGTTCGATTCCAGCCACTGCCAAAACTGCCGCCGTGTTCACGCGGAGTACGAACACGTTAAACATGTGGGTCCGTAAGTCCTTCCGAGAGGTTGGTGGTAGGGGAAGGAGGGTACGGTCCCTGTGGATGCCTCCCCCACTGGGTTCCAGTCTAAATTGGGTGGCACTTCCCGGCCGTCCAAACAGTTACCTTACACCTTTCTGGTAGGTCGGACGGTCTGGGTAACAACAACAACAAAACGCATAGAGTCGAAGGGCGCGGTAGCCCAGTGGTTAGCGCGCGGGAATTGCACTGGGTATACCCGGGTTCGATTCCCTCTGCTGCCAAAACTGCCGCCGTGTTCACGCGGAGTACGATCACGTTAAACATGTGGGTCCGTAAGTCCTTCCGAGAGGTTGGTGATAGGAGAAGGAGGGTACGGTCCCTGTGGATGCCTCCCCCACTGGGTTCTGGTCTAAATTGGGTAGCTCTTCCCGGCCGTCCAAACAGTTACCTTACACCTTTCTGGTAGGTCGGACGGTCTGGGTCTCAACAACAAAAACGCATAGAGTTGAGAACGAGTCGCCAAGCTTAACTTAAAATCTGCACAGGATCAAAATTACAAATGGAGCCAAGATACATATAAATAAATAGGAATTCATGAAGAAGAATATTACGAGGGTTATTGCAACCAATTAAAAGGAAAGTTTTTTCAAAAAAGGGTTGAAAGTTATCATTAACAACACATTGGGCAAGAGCCGTAGAAAGTTTACCATTCTTCACGTCACGAGCATGTTCAGCTAAACGGATACTGACAGTACTTTTAGTACTACCGATATAGAACTTGTAATCATTATCAGGAGTTAAAAGGGGTACAATTAAAAGAGGAATGAAATAGTAAATACTACAACGGAACCCACGGCGAATTCCTGAGCGCGGTTAATTTCCCGTGGGTGGGCGTGGCTTCAGGAGGGATAAACAGCTCCGGAAGGGAATCCACTCCATAATGGGGGCTAGGCTCATTCAAAAAATCTAAGCCATGCTTCGGCTAAATAAATTTATAATTAATCAACGGATGGGTTTATAAATTATTTCTTTTTTCTAGAGTAGCTTAGGATATATTTAGGAGCTGCTGTAAAATAATATAAAATAATATAAAATTTGAAGAGGTTTAAAACGCACAAAAAGTATATATATATTTAAAAAATTCATGGAAATTCGTCTAATTATCGTATGGATTCTGTTCAAAGTTTGTTTGAAAGATAATTTTTTGATCTTTCCGATGGTGTCAAGATGGAAACTCTGCGATAATATGTTAGGTACTCAGGAATGCATTTTTGTGAAAAGCGCTCTAAAACGTAAAATAACAATTTTTAATAAGCTTCTTTGTGCTTAACAATGTGTGGTGCTTAGCGTTGAAAATTGTTATCTGAATTTAAAATTGGCCCAGTTAGATTCAGCTCCGTGGTCGCGTTCCATTCTTTTATGTCCCCGTTGGTGGGGGGTTCAATCTCGTGGTGGATCCGATAAGTGTTCAAAAGATTCAGCTTTTAAGTCACCAAAGGGGTTAATTTAGGGCCGGGAAAGACATTAAAAAAACCCCACTATCTTCACCTCAGGAATGTCTAAAATTCGATTACTACGTTAGGTACTGTACGATGTTCAATACTACAAGTGGACTGATATTAAGCTTTCTAGACCACTAGGGGCCTTCTGTAGGGTCTAAAAAAACTGAAAAAACAACATCCGAAGGGAATGTAAATAAAAAATACAGCTACTTTAAGTTCTGTCCAATGATCGATACTATAAGTGTGGAAACCCCAGATCGTCCGACTCATCCAGAGGACTTGAGAAACCATTTGGACGAGGTACTATAAGTGTGCAAAAATTCGGCCTTCTAAGTCGCCAGAGGTGTTTCTGTATAGGTTCTATCAAGACTTTTCGAAGCCCACTTTTCCCTCGCCCCCTGAGGAGGGGGGGGGGGCTAAATCGAAAATCCAATTTCATTAGATTTTGCACCGTAGTTGATACTGTAAGAGTGCAAAAATTTAGCCTTCTAGGTCTCCCGGAGGGGGAGGGAGGCTTCTTGACAAAAACACTTTAAACGACTTGACAAAAACATTGTCGTGTCGGCGCAAGGTGAAAAATCTGAAATTTTTGGCTTGCGCAATCTACATATTATAACCCATTCTTTATATTTTTCTGTTAAAACGTTCTATCATTTGCAAAATGTAGGACATTATCATTTGAGGCAAAATCCATCACAATCCATCATTTGAATTCGCCATATCCATATCCATATTTCAACCTGTAGAGCATCATTAACCAAATAAGTTTCAATCTGTGACTAGACACCGTCAAGAAAAATTTGCATAATTTCTGACTTATTATGAATAGGATATAAATTCATGTCAGTATTGACACGTTTATTGTAGGTTTTCCCGCTTATTTTCATCAAGCCGGTTTCGAAATAACTACTTCGCAAAATGGCGGAAAGCAAAAGGTTGCACTTAGAACACTTATCAGGAGATCAATCATAATGACAGTTACGGTTTCAGAAATCGTCTGTCATCGAACATGAATTTATGTCTCAAGGAGAGAATTCGGTTTTACGCCATCGCATTACGACACACGTGAAACATCTTTTTAATTCGAACTCGGAATTGTAATAAAAAAATAATGAAACAATGTCCTGATAATGATAGATTACGACTGTTCTATGCCGATAAGTTAATCTAGTTTTAAATGAAGTTCATAGGTGATTTATTCGCAGTTAAGGATAGCAAAAAAGATTCACATGGTCTATATTGATAAAATTTTATCTAAGCGGTATATATTTTAATTTGTTTAATTCTACCAAATATACTCATATTGTTTGTGATTTAAAATATAATCACACTATAAACAAGAAAGATCAATCATGCATTTAATCATTGATTATGAAACACTTTCCAATTGAAATGCCATTTTATTTAAACATCTCTAAAATGTGAGACATTCAGCGATGATATTTTTAAAATTATCACAGTACTACAGTAATTTATTACACCTGAAAACTTAAAACTTCATCGAAAAAAATAAATTTTATTCAAATGACGTCATCGAAATATAAATCGTCTGCTTCTCAATGCAATATCAATGGATATTTCATTCATATCACTTATATTACAGACTCCAGAGCTAAATAATTTTGCGTGAAAATAATTCAGCAATTCTTATATAACTCACCTTACAATCTACTGTTTAGGTCTACCTGTAGCTTAATTTGTTTTTCTTCGGAATACGTTAAAATTAGGCTTCGTTGTGGCAATAATCAAAGTTCAATCAGTTAGAATCAAAATTATTATAATTGCGTTGGCACATAATTTAAATACAAAGATAAAACTAAAAAATAAAGCGGTTTTAGAATGGATGCAACACTAAATGCAAAGGTGAACGATTTTTAAAAATCACGATCTTTACATAGCGGGGTAAAAAATGGATGCCATATTTTATTTTGCAATGAGTCACGTGAACTCTTCATATATCATGGGTGTAATTATTATTGCAATTTTTGTTTAAAAAACTATCCAACCTATTTTACTGAAAATTTTTTATACATTTTACTTGATAATTTGAATATTTCCTAAAAGTTTCGAATTTGTGAATTTTAACTTCGCCTAAAAAATGTTTAAAAAATTAAGTCCCATAGGGTTCAATATATTTCAATTTTTCAACCCGGGTTCAATCCAAAATTATTTTGTGATATTATTCATTTTCATTCCCATATGTCCCACAGACCGTCTCAACAACATACCTAAAACTTTAATTAAGTCATTTTTGCTGCAGTTATCGTACGAACGGACAGACAGACAGACAGAATGACCAAAATCATAAACACTTTTCATCTGTGTTGGAAAGTGTTAAAAAAAGGGAAAGCAAAATCTAACATACTAAAAAGTTAAGTTTCATTTTCTTAAAATATGTTTTATTTTGTTTAGAAATATATTACTTTCCTTATATACATAATGTATAAGGAAAGTATTGTGACGGGGTCGAAAATTCGAATTCGAGTTTTCGACGGGAGAGCACGTTTCAAGCATCCCTGATCACGAATCAAACATTTTTGAAGTGATGTCTGTGTGTGTGTGAAAGTATGTGTGTGTGTGTGTGTGTGTATATGTGTGTGTGAGTGTGTGTGTGTGTGTGTGTGTGTGTGTCAGTGGATCTGTGGAGACGATAACTGACGAACGAATGGACCGATTCAAACGAAATTTGGTACAAAAATCACAATCCCTAAACACTGGAAGCCTATTGTTTTTGAACGTAATCGAATGTTCAGAACCCCCCTAAATTTTCGAGTAAAATTTTGAAAAAATCGTCAAAAAATCAAAACCGCTAATAAAGTTACGCAAATAGACATTTCTTATGTAATTTTTCATTAGAAAACGATTAACATAAATTTTAGAACGCTAACATGAACCGTTCTCGAGATATTTCACATTTTTCAAAAGAATTATCAAAAATTCATATAAAATAAAAAAAATATATTTCCTATTGAGAAACATGTTCACTTTTCATATGTAATACCATGCGATAAATTAGGTGACATCATTCTCGTGGATCTAGCTCGTTCCATTCATGAGAAAAGATACTTCGAGTAATACTTTTGTATTTGAACGCCAATAGTCATTTATCTGTTATAAGAATAACTTATTTCTCTGTCAGTAAAGCTTAGCGAGATTTTGGCGACGAATTTGGCGGAATGTCGCCAACTTGGCGACTTTTTGTAATGTTGTCAAATTAACGAAACTCTCGCCAAATGGATTAAAATGACGCTAAATCAATGAAAATGATGACTAATTGTCGAAAATTCAATATCTTGGAAAGAATATAAGTATCTACTATAAGAAAAACCTATTTTTTTTTACTGTAAAAGTAGTAAATTCATTGCATTATATAAGGAAAGTCATGTGTTGCCCACATCAGATTTTTTTGCTTAGTGTTGAAAATATTCGCCTTAATCAAAAATTAGCTCCGTTATGTTTTGTCCCATAGATACAACTGTAAGTGTGCATAATACAATTGTGCACAATACAAATGTAGGGCAACCCTACATTTACGTAGTAGGAAATGGCTGCCTGTAAAGTTGTTCTTTTCCTTTCTCAGAGAGACTACCGTTCCCTTCTCAGAGAGACTCTCTCAGAGAGCCTACCTACTCAAAGAGACTACAGTGAAGACATTTTACATATTCTTAACAATATTGTATGTTTTATTTTTCAATGTTTTACAATGTGTAAGAAATGACAAAAACATTATGCAATTCTATTTATAGGCTGCTGGCGAGGAAAACATTTTTGGCCAGTAAACTCTGAGCTAAGATATCCAAATCTGCTATATACTCGTATATAGAATTTTCATTTACGATAAATATAAATAAACGTTTGTCGTACAAATGCTGCAGAATCAGCCTTTTGAAATGCATGACATATTGAGAGGGAATTTACATACTATGTAAAAGATTAGGACATATTTGTAACCTGCATATTATTGACCTTGAGGCTGGTGGTTTAACATGATCTAACTGTATATATATGAACAGAAATAGTGGATACTGTATATTGTTAGGAACATGAAAATGTTTTCACTGGAAGCTCATGTGAGAGCCAGAAAGGAAAAATGCCTTTCAGGCAGCCATTCCTATGACGTGATCCAGGGTTGTCATTTCAGGACTGTCGATTCATGGTTGCCAGATTTGGCGATTTATCGCCAAATTCGTCGATATTTAGCGACTTTTCAAATGTTTGAGAAGCATCTTGATATAGCAAATATTCTACGTGATACAAGCCCTTTTGGAAATTTCTACAGAGAGTATATAAAAAGAGTCACCGCTCGAAGAGCAGTCGACGTTATACGAGCTACATTGAATCGTGAAGTACGCCAATGTTTTGAAATAGTATCCGCTGTTTTGTGAAATTAGCGGACAATTTTATTCCTGGTACCTGATAGTTGTTTAGTGATATTGTGAGATAGTTATCGAGCTTTTGGCTGTATATTGTTCCTGTTTACACCGTGCTTGTGGTTGTGAATAAACGTGTTAGTTATCCAATAATTTAGACTTTCTTTTATTCTGAAAGTACACCTTCGATTTCAAAGGATACGTCGTAACAATATATACATTTCAATGTATTGTTGCTCATTTTATACAAAACTGTTCTGATTAACGTGAAATAACTTTGACTTTCTATAAATAAATTTCCGTTAATTTTTTTTTATTTTTATTTTATTTTTTTATTTATTTATTTTTTATTTTTTTATTGTAAAACTTGAAATAATGCTGGACGCCCTATTTGGTGTAAAGCAATTTCCACATTAGTATTTGATAAGTTCAATGTAAACAAACCCTTAAATTTACTCCAATTCGTTAACTAAAATTGAAGGGTTTTTTTGTTTGTTTGTTTGTTTATTTATAATTTATTTTTCAATTTTTTTCACACAAGACATTAAATCAAAATACTGCATCTGCCATGGATCGTCGAACTGATGGATATTGTTACAAACATGTAAAATTCTGTCAAGTCTCTTTTCGTCCTCTCACTTTCGAAGACCAGGCAGAGAAAACACCCGTACAGGCCTAAGACGTCAATCTACGTTTCGGAAGACGTGAATCCAGGGTTGCCAGATGCTAAAGATCGAAGGAGGGTTATAAATATGGCGGTCGGGAGGGTTGCAAATTTGGCGACTTTTCGAAGATTCGAGAAACACTCTGAAATAACAAATATTCTATGAGATATGAGAGATTTCCAGAGAGTCTATAAAATGAGCTATCACTCAGTTGGAGAGCAGTTGACGGGATATGAGTTACATTGAACTATGATAATAGTAGCGCCGATGTTTTGTGAAATGACTTATGTCAATGTTTTCAGAAAAGTATAAATTATTTTGTAAAATTGGCGGAACATTTAGGTACTGTTTTGCTGTATTTTGTTCCTGTTTCTTCCGTGCTTGTGAATAAACGTGTTAGTTATCCAGAAAT